>OY759265.1:27088304-27285804 GCA_963662155.1 Lamellibrachia columna
CAAGCAAAGGGGTGGCTTTGTGTAAATTGGCGGAATGGTTACAGAATATGGGTCTTCGGAGGTAGAGGTACGTCGTTGGATACAAGCGGGAATTAAAGCATGGAAGAAGGTAGATGGAGTCTTAAGCTGCATCCCATGCTAAAGTAGGTTATTCTACGTCAAAAGCATAACATTGTCACCGCCATGACGCCAACCATATCGACGTTGATGAGAATTATGTCGTTGTGGTTCTAGAGATGCATTTGGCGACACAAAATAATGCTAGTTGTTTTAATAAATAATAGAAGTAAGTGTGTCATTGCTTGTTCTCTTTGTTTTAATTCCAAATGTGTTTATGTGTGAGATGCGATAGCGGGCAGCGTGTCGTAGGGACGGAAGTGAGCATTTATAGGCAAAGAGCGTAAAACCAACATAGTGACTGACGAGACATGCGTCCCTTATTACCATCACCGGGGAACAGGTCACCGGTGAAAAGGTCATGCCCGAGATATGAAAGGTGTTTTAGTCCTTCAGAGCTGACGAGGCATGTAACGTGTCAAACAAAGAACAGCTCAACTTCATGTTGTAATATGAAAAGCAGAATATCCGTGAATAATTCTTGGAGGTTCTCTTGAGTTACTCCGCAGTTGCAGGCGCAGGTTGCAGCAATCGCAGAAAAGGTCGAGCAGTTCGGCTTGGATTTCCGAAAGATGCACGATCAAGCATACGATGGTGCTGTGAATATGGCCTGTGAGGCGAATGCTGTGGCTGCCTTATCAATAACCCAACAATGCGGTGTACACAATCATGCATTGAACGTGTGCATCGCGATGAGTTAGTTGCAAAGTGACTACCATGATTTCATCAGTTATAGCAGCGCCCAAAACACAGTTGGTGTCAGAGTCAAGTTCGCATAATTCTACCATGGTGGCGTACAGGTGCTCTATACGGCCGTACAAGTTAAAACTAGAATTGATTGAATTTGTAACACAATGAACACAATGAACACAATGAACACTATGAACACTATGAATAAACATTTGTGTCGTTCTACCCACCTTGTTTCACACAAATTTTCATGAACAAATATCTCAGAATTAAATGGCAAGACACGATTGCAAACAAAGCGCTCATGCGGAAGACAGACCAACACAGCATCAGGAAGGATGTCATATGTCCTGGAGTGAAATATCCCCCCAAAAAAGAAAACAATGCAGAAAAAAATTGCTGGAGTAGATATGTAGTCGAGGAAATAAAGATTTATGGAACAAGCTGGAAAGAATTGACAAAAGCTGCCAATAATAGACTGCGTTGGAGAAATGTCGTTTATTTATGCTTTATCTTGAGCAAAGAGGGTTAAGTAAGTGCGTTGTCGTAATAATAAGTCCGAAGCGATGCGACATCAGTGTGGTAATGTATTACTAATTGTAGTCTTACTATTTCTTGGCTTGCCTTTTTCATTTCTCCGAGGCATTTCCACGCGACTTTTTGCCAAAATAAAGGGCCCGCATTACAGTGGCTAATACCCCTCTCAAGTTGAACTAAGTGAACTACGGAAGACCGTATTGAATCAACCCGTGTACGCATTCTCTGCGATACACCAAAGTTCAACGAACTTCATTCATTCACATGTGCGCCTTTTTATTGACGATCGTAATGCCTATGATATTTTGATCGGCAAAACTGACAATTCAAATAAATGCAAATAACCCTGGATTTCAGCTATAACAAACATTTAAGAAATAAATAGGATCTTAGTCCGCGCATATTGCGCGAACCCACGATGACGGGATCTATGTTGACAAAATGACATACCTGAGTATGCGTTCCCCTCCGTACTCAGTGTACGCCCCCCTCCGTACTCAGGGTACGCCCCCCCCCCGAACTCAGGGTATGTCCCCTCCGTATAAATGCAATTTTGAAATCTAAAACCAGTAAAGGGACGTGTCGACGTAATCGCCATAGAGTATTACCCTACGGATCTGAAATATAATATAATAATAATATATAAAATATTTCTATTGCGCTAAAATCCTCGGGAGACCCAAACTCGGCAGCGCACCAAAACAAAAGTTAAGCAGTTCATAAAGGATAAGCAGTTCCAGTTGTAAGCAGTTGGATTGGTACGATGGGAGCAATGGAGGATAAGCAAGTTTAAACCGGTGGGTTTTCAGTTTCCGGCGAAATGTTGCTATATTTCCTACAGATTTTACACTAACAGGGAGTGAGTTCCACAGAGTCGGTGCAGCAACGGAAAAAGCTCTAGTTCCGACAATTGTCTTAACACTGGGAAAAAATGTAGATTAGAATTAGATGATCGAAGCTGTCTGGGCTTTCTTCCAGGAATGAACAGTGAATGTAAATATGCTGGTTGCTTCGATAAAAGTGCTTGATATCAAATGTTTGCGAAAATATGATTATTATTATTAGTTGGACTATTATTATCATAAGTTAATACCAACAATTAAAACTCACCAGCGTCATAATAGAAGATACAAATAACCAAGTTGGCTACTGTCTTGTAACTTGGTCTTCCGCACAATTCTGTCTTTTGCAGCAGTTCGAGATCATTGGCTGATCTTTCGAGCCATTTGTTTGTATTGTATTAATGCATATTGTTCTTTTCCCGTCTCTGGCTTTGTGGCCTTCGATTTTTCCTTCCATAATGTTTTTTTTCAATCTGACTGTTTCCCAATATATTGTCCTAGACATTGCAACTGTCTTCTTCTTCTTGTTTCTAGTAATTGTCTTTGCTGTCCTGCTCTTTGTAGAACCTCCTCATTTGTAATGTTGTGTCCAAGATATGTCTTGTATTCACACGAGAAATCAACATTATGTTACTGCTGATCCATCTTCTGTATATATGCTCATTTATTGTCCAGGTTGCACTTGATGTATCGAGAAAATAAAATCACTTCTTTTCTTAACTGTTGTTTATGGTAATAAGATCGAGAACGGGTCATGGTTAAAACATATTCTCAACAAGTTTCCTCTATGATGATGGTCCACTGGGCTAACTTAAACGGTATCTCGTAATAGATAAGGGTTTGTTTTGGAGAAGATCCCAGCGGAGTATAAGCGCTTCCTCTGAAGATGGACACAGATTAGGAAAAAAATATGACAGCAAACAGCTGACATTTCAGATAGGTGATGCGCGTACCGTTCGAAACGTCACCGACGCCACACCCACAGCAGCGCACTATAAAAGATGTGGTGCCGATAGTTGGCTCTCATACGACGTACTCTTTGGCTCACATTGGTTCCCGGCAAGATGCGGGTTACTTTAGCGATCGTTTTGACCTGCGTTTTAGGTAAGTGAAATAAAGAAATAATGTAGAGAAATAGTGCCGAATTATATATATATATATATATATATATATATATATATATATATATATATATATATATATATATATATATATATATATATATATTCTCATTCCCATGTGAATTATTCTGAAGTAACGCACTCTAGCTGCGTATACAATTATTTAACAATTACACAACACAGCAGTTGATAGAAACATTGTGCGGCAGAACAAACATTCCATGAATACGAATCCCTCCATATGCAGTGTTTAGATTAGAATAATATGTAAAATGGTGTTTCTAAGTTGGATGGTAACACTAACAATAACTAAAGAGAAAACGACGAAAACAATAATTTGCCTCCCTCAAAATCCGTGAGTGATAGGCCTGATGCTTCTGCCAGGAAAACACCGTTCAGAAGCGTTGCCATTGAATAATTCAGATAACTAAAGTGGTTGTAGCATTTGCTCGGTAAACGAAAAATTACAATATAAGTCTTACGCTATGGCTCTTTTGTTGCTTTTAAATATGACCATAAACAGAGCTACTACCTTCTGCGAATGTGCGTTGGTGCCTCAGTAAGTTTATAGTTTTATGCCACACCAGTAAACATCGTACGCGTTGGGCGCCATCTAACGAGAATTATGGGTTTAGCAGACGATGCCTGCGTTCCAAATTATCTGGACGAATAACATAGTTTTGATGAAATCTTTAGTAACCAATGGCTGAGTGTATAGATTATATGGTAGAGTTCATCGGGTATGCCGTTCATTAAAATGCATAATCACACCGCTGTTTCGTGTGTAAGCGATTCGTTGGAGGATACGGTTTCCAACACTGACACTGAGCGATAATATATGTCGTCGATGCTCTCTACCGAAGACGCTGATGCAACACGGCGCTATGAAAAAATGCAATATTTGAAAAAGAATATGTGTTTTTTATACATGGAATTATGTGGAATTATTGAATGAATGCATTGGCATAGGAAAATGTGGTAAGAATTTCGTTTAGCGGCGTAAATAATTACATTTTAGAATTTACATTTTAGAGTTAGAAAGGTTTTTACAGTTGAAGACAAGGGTGGGGTGGAGTTTCAAAAACACCCTGTCATGCATAATGGTCATGGACCACGACTTTTTTAGTCTTTCCTTTACACACTGGGGCATGTCCCAACCACAGGCTTGGGAATAATACAGCACATAATTATGTATTTGGGATTGTGAGTTGCATATAAATTGTTTACAAACTGTTTAAATACCAGAGCTGACCAAACCTGCCAAGTTGGTAAAGAACACTGACATTACTTTTTTGCAATGCAACAACAATATATTCTATAGATAGGTATCCCAACTTGCTGCCGGTAAAAAAAACAGACAATGATTGACATATCCTCATTTAAATAATTATTATTTCTAGTGAGCACTTTCTACTTTGAATTGGTTTTGGAGAAGAAAAATGTCAAATAAGACATGTATGAGCCTGTAGAATGTGCATAGGATTAGCTGGAATATTGGAAGAAGACTGGCCAATTTGTGGAGTAGCGAAACTATGGAGGCCCACTTGGGCATTCGCTTAATTTCTCTCCATCAAAACCTGTCCAGGGAAATAGTTTCATTTTATTTTGTTTATTAAGTAAATATGTTCTATTTATGTAAATAAAATGTCAAATGTTCCTTCATTATAATTATATCACAATCTATTTTTCTGAGTAATTCCTATCTTCCCTGTTAAAAACTTACATGTTGGCTTTCTTCTATAGAATACCGGTACTTATAATGGTAACACATTAACTAAATATCATAAACCTGTAAAGAAACTAAAATATCCATGCTTTTCTTTCTTTTAGCATCACAGATCGTAGCATCACCGATAGGTAAGTTTTCCATTTCATTTGGCAGACATAATCACATTCACATTTTAAATAATTTGTTCAGAAGTAGAATTGTAATCTGAGTATCATAACAGTTCATGTAAGTGTAAGTGCATTGTGGAATTATATATAATCATTGGTAAGAACTTAAATTGTACTGAATGCAAACGAGAGCTTCATATGTAATAAGTTAGATTTGGATGATATTAAGTTCAGGCTAACGTAAGAGAGTGATGATACCTGCAAGTTGTTAATGGATACAATCTACAGGCACTGTTCCTTTTATATATGTAGTCTTTCGGCCCGGGAAGGAGTTTGTTTTCCACTATGTGGGTCAAGTAGTGACGGGAATTCCAAATTCTGGGAAGCAGGCTGCGGCTATAAAGGGAAGCGCTACAGTACGGGTACAGATCAAGCCAGCCGGCAAGATCGTTGTTGCGGTAAGTGTCGTCAAACGTAATAAATGTTAAAATGTTGTTAATGATAATGTAATAATAAGTTATACGTTTATTTTGATAAGTGCCAGAGGAGAACTCATCATTAAAACCATGTGCTTAGGTTGAACTTTGGCTCGGTTCATTGATGCTGCAGAGTGCAAATGTTTAGCTTTACTTTTTGTTATCTACAGTTTGTTTGTGTCAACAAACAGATAACACCAGATCATCCATTGATAGATAGATACTTTGTAACGTTTCTCTGTTAATAGCTGTACTTTGTCATGTGTGTCATGTTTATGTGTGTCATGTGTGTGTTTGTCATTTTTTCCAAGGCATACAGAGATAAGAATTCTGAACTCCAGCACCTTGACAGTTTCAATAAAAAATTAAAACGTGCAGTCGCTTTTGATACAAGCACATCTGTGTTTGTTCCTCTGCGTCATTGCTACGTTAAATTGGTGAAATGGTGAACAATTGGAAATTATGTATCTTTTATTGATATTTAAAATTATAAGCATAATTATATTTTCTTAAATTTCTGGATGTTAGAATTAATCTTCATTCACCAATATATTAAAAAAGGAAATAATAATTATTTTGAAAATACCTATTTGCTACAAATAAAACTTTTTGTTAAAGATGTAACATGATTTAAATTTCAGACACTTGATATATTTTTGATAGGTCTAACCAACATTTTTGGAAACTTACTATCCATGAGAATGGAAGTGATTGAAAAGAAGACATTAGTTGCCATTGTTCTGATAGTTTCGACAAACACATTTCCATTTCAAATTTTAGTGTTCAAATGGTATGCGTGATATATTTGCCATTTTCATCAAGTATATGTTAACTCGAATTTTTGGAATGGTTGCCTTAAAATGAGAAGCGTATGTAAATAATAATTCCTCTGCAGGAGATGTGCATTTTATTACTTGACCACACATTTATTTTTCTCTGCTGCCTTACAAGACCAGCAATGTTTCATCACAATTTGTGTCAAACTTGAAACGACGAAATGTTTGTCATCTGACAAGGACATTATCGTTCTTATCAGCGACATGTTTCTCTAAACTACAGATCTCGGATGTTGCCATCTCTAAAGCGGTCGGAGCAGTGCCGGCAGGAGCTGCAACAGCACTTCTCCCAGACTCAGCGGTCGAGCCAATCACTGCCCCGGAGTTAGCTGCCATTAAAGCATCTGTGATTCGACCCTTCAGATGCGTGTATGTTTATTGTTTCTGTGTTGTTTGCTCTGGTGTTGTCAGGGTCTCCATTGATGTGATATATTTTCTGTTTTGTTGACTAAGGACATACTTTTTGTTGACTAAGGACATACTTTTTGTTGACTAAGGACATACTTCTTATACTTCCTTATAACTCCTTTTTGCACACTAGTTGGTGCATAATGTCTTTTAATAACTTCCGCCATTTCATACAATCTCTGCCATCTTCCAAGAACTCCATCCCAGTTGGTTTCTCTCTACTAATACAGTCCTTCTCCATGTTCATTTTGGCCTTCCACTTTTCCTTTTACCTTCAGGGGCCAAGGTTAATGCTATTTTTGTGTTGTAAGATTCTTCTAGTATGTAAACTTTATTCATAATTTTTATATTCATGATATAAATTTAGTGAATTTCGTAATTTGTACAGCAGCCTTCACACAAGCAATATTCAAACAATGACATTCTAAGTGAATCACAGCGATGACAACAAGCAAATTGAAGCTTTGAAACCCTACATAGCATCACCACACCAATTTTGGAATACACCAGGCTGACCTTACTTTATAAAATAAAAAATAACTTGGTGGACATACCCAGTGACCAGTACCTAACCCCTTTGACCAAACAGCATATATAATCAAGTACCAATAATTACAAGAACCCTTTTTCCATGTACAATTAAGGAATGGAATAATTTACAACAAATAGCCACTCAAGCTCCTACTGACAGCTTTAAAGTTCAGTGCAACCATATCTGATATCTCCAAACCCCCCCGCACACGTCTGGCTTAAATGCTCACTTGGGAGCCCAGTCAGAAGCTGAACAGAAACATGAATAAGATTCTGCAAAAACAGTAACTGACAAAGTTTGCATGCCTGCCTAGATATCGCAATGGGATGGTCGTGTCTGTGGAAGTACCGGCAGATGAGCCAGTATGGTGTGTCAACTTGAAGAAGGGTATCCTTGCCATGCTGCAAGTGAACCTTCACGGAGCCGGCCAGATAAACGATGCACACCCTGCCGTTGCAGAGATGTTCATGGCTAACACTGCTAAGCCTGCTGCTGGTGCCAAGTACTTCCGGGCCATGGAGGTGGGTATCAAGATTGAACAAGATTTAACCAAATTTAACAAGATTGTTACTCAAAGCAAAACCCCAGATGGCAAGTGGACAAAGAAGCCATTGGTTTATCGAGAGTCCAACAATTTTTCATCTATATCTAAATAAATTATGTTTTTTAAACATATTCACACTGCAAGCATTTACACAATCTGTCGATAATTTGTTCCATTCCGTTTTTTATTGTCTTCAGTGAGAATGAGTACTTTCTGATATCTAATCTAAGATCTTCCTTCACTAATGTTACCTTGTGTCCTCTCTGTGAGGAGAAGTATTTCTATGAATATTTTCATACTCATTCAATATCCTAAAAACTTAAATTTGATCTCCTCTGAACCTCCTTGTCTCTAGGATATCGCTTATGGCATCGTATAATCTTGCAGACCTGCCACATTTCTTTGGTTGGTACTGTATGTGTATTTTTGACTTGAAATTCTATATAAATCTGTATAATTTATCCATTGGTTAATCGATCATTTGGATTTTGATCGTGTTTTGCCATCTATCAAGTTATGAAATATTCCTACATCATGGGGCAGGATATCATACCAGTTAGAATGCTCTCAATTGAAAAAACCTGGACCTAGTTTGACCTTTGGCAAGTTTGATCACCCCACATTGCCACAGTTCACTCAGCTGTATAAATGAGTACCTGGCAATACAGACATTGATGGATATGTGAACAAATAGTCTTCGTGCAGTAATTGCAGCATGGCTTCTCAGAGAAGTTGAAATGGTCTTGGAATGAACAGGTCTGCCAGGGGGTGAAGCATAAAGCGCTTTGAGCAGTCCTAAGGACTGCATAAAGCGCTATATAAAAACTTTACCTTTATCATGCCTAGATCCCTTTAGTCCTCAAGTGGGCCAAACCCAGCCGCAGACTGATGCTTCAATGCAGCCAAATCCAGGCCAAAATAGCAGCGTATTTCAATTTATTCAAGTGGCGCAATCTGGTGGATAGTATAGAGGACACATTGGATACTGTGCCTGAATGTACTGGTCCCACGTTTACCCGTATCTGGTCAAATAACTAGGGAATGGCTGAGATCTAAAGGCTTTTAACACACATTAGGTTTACCATTTGATGTTTTTATATTGTAATTGTGATGAACACAAGAATATATATATTTTATTGCATTTTTCCATTTGAAACAAATTCATATGAAAATGGGATACAGCCATATACCTCCTAAAAATCTGTATTGCATATGGATGTAGGTGCTACTGAAGTTTATTATTACTAACTTTGCAGGCAGGAGTTGCTGGCAAGTGTGAGGCTGTCTACGCAGCAATGGATGCCCCTGCAGCCATTGCTGCTGCTGATGCCAGCTTTGCTGCAGCTGGCTGCGCATGCACTGCGGCAGCGTGTCGGTGCGCACCTGCACCAGTCACTGCGGCCATGGCTGGGCTACCAGAGATGAGAGTTGTCAAGTCATGGAACTTCAAGAATTGTGCTCTGCCTCCCACTGTCGAGCACGGCATCTTGGCCAACTTGAATCTCGCCAAGGGTATAAATGGCATAGGGGTAAGGAGAGGATTCAGTTAAATTCAATAATTATATTTATAATATATATCGCATGTACACTGTAGTATGTCATATATACAAATACTCTATGTTACATTTCAGATTCAGTCACAAGTTCTTGTGGAAATGGAGAAAGCAGAAATATACCATTTGTAAAATGTTTTTGCCATTCATGACAATATTCAAGTAATATAATACTAGTTAATTAAATACATGTAAACAACTTAAATGTAAAAAACATAATTTTACAATGATACATAGAAATGATACATGAAAAATAGTAACATAATATCTCTTAGTTTATTGATTATACTAGTTGAGGACATTCAACACGTCAATCCTGTGATCGATAATCCTGGAACATTTTCCAGTTATGCAATCACTGAAAAGTAACAATTGATTTGGCACAGTGGATTCTTCAGAGGTGTAGTTGGTAACACAATCAGCGATGCAGCAAAGGATGACAGGCATAGGTCCACAGGTCAGGGAAAGTCGGGGAGAAAATTATTTTCTCATGGCCGGGGCATTTGAATTATTTCGGTGAAAGGTTGGGGGAAAAGTCGGAAATGGATTTTCGATGTTTCGTCAAATGTGAAGTGCATTGTCATGGCTATGGCAATGTTCTGGGAAATTATTTTTGTGCCAAAGATCTTGTGAAAAATGCCATTTTATATTGTTAAACATTAATTTGAGATAAAAGGCTGGGTTGGATGGATTGTAGAGGAGCCGAGAGCTCTTTGTAATAACATACTTATTTGTTGTTGGTTTAGTCAGGGAAAATTACATTTCAGTCGGGGGGAGGGAAATTGGAATTTAAATTAGTTCCCAGTATGAACCCTGACAGATGCCATAACAATATGAGGAAAACACTATATTAACAAAATCAAATTACTTGTACTAATTTGCACTGGGTTTAGTTTATGAAATGTTCTGTTTAGATACAAATAGAGATAAACAGGTGTTGTTTTCAGAAAGACTTGGTGATTGCATCCGTCGTAGCTGATTATGTCATTGCTGGTGATGCTCGTAACTTTGTCATCAAAAAAGCCATCCAGATGAGCAAATTTGCCTTCGCACCATATGCTGCTGAAGCGGGAAGGATGGAGGCCAATTCAATGTAAGTTGTTCATGCATCATGGTAGTAGTAGTAGTAGTAGTAGTAGTAGTCGTAGTAGTAGTAGTAGAAGTAGTAGTAATAATAGTAGTAGTATTAGTAGTAAGTTTTATTTCATGATGGTGACCATGTCACCTTTATAGCGTGATTTTCAATGAGCCATCAATCACATACACACCTACATCCATAGTTATATAACTTCAGTTAAAAATATACATTTCAAAAATAATAGATTACACGAAACAAATAAAACATACATAAAACATGTCATTACAATTCTAAGAACATCAGTAAATTTATAAATACTTAAACAAAATATTTGAAGAAAAAAAAAATTTAAGATAATGATAAATATATATACTGTATATATTTAATATATATATATATATTATATAAATTACAATTTCTAAGACATCAACATTCATGCAGGCCTATCAAGTTGAAAATGTTCACAGTTATAGACGTCGTTCAAGTTCAGAAATGTGTTCATAAATTGCTATGATTTTTGCAAGTGTACCATGATGTGATTTTACAGCCAAGTCCTGGTTGCCATCGGCGCCAAAGACATTGCAGGAGCGGCCATCCTGCCTGGCCGTGACCTTGTTGCACTGCCCACTGGACTTAAGCTGGACATTCCACTGACACCTATGGCTGCCTGGCCCGCCGCGGCCGCTGCTGACAGGGTCGCTCAGGTGAAGACATTTTTCAGTCATCGTCACTGAATTCTTACAAACTCTTCTTTCTCAGCATTCATTAGTTCTGTCATGGTTCCGGTTTTCAGTTCTCAGTGACTCAATTAATTCACAGTACGGATCTGCCACTGCTCCAGTATGGGAGTTGTCTACTCTTGAAAGAGACGAGAAAAGAAAACTCCAATAAAAAATTAATGCATCAACTGTGAGCTAAAATGTTTCAATCACAAGCATCTGCATCACTGAAGAAGTTTTATTTCAAGACAAGAAATTCGAGTCAGCTTCATCACGCAAAGGGGCAATGTATATTAGATACAGTTGAGTTTGGAACCAAGACTGATTTTCTTAATGATAATTAGTGTTGTGGTGGTTCCATGTCTGGTGTTGAACCGAGACCGGCGGTACTTATTGAGTACCGGGGTTTTTATTCCAGACCCTGAACTGTTACAGCACTAGTAGTCGTAATAATGATCATAATAGTAATAATTATAGTAATAATAATTATTATTTATTTCTAACAATGTAGCTTTACATATTATGTAGTTGTAATTATTGTTCATTTACATGTAACTGATAAAAAAAGGCACTTGCAGTGAAGAACATATTAGCTGATATTGAGAACATACAAAATTGCAGTTAATTTAGTAATTGAATAGTATACCTGCCATGGAGAAACCTCATCAGGTTCCGCCATGCACACTTGTTACTTTCAATCTGATTCAGTGTTGCACATTAGGGCAGTTTACATTTGGTTTGCATTGTTGTGTATCCTATAGTGGTCTTGTTGTATTTGTTACATACAACCAGAACTGGATTAGCTGTTACTGGAATTACAGTTACCCTAATCACAGGAACACAACATCGACATGAAAACATGTGATACAGTTGCATTTACCTTCTATGTTACGTTTTTTCCTGCAGGTGGAGGCCCTGTTGGCTGAAGCGTGCACAGCCACCACACCAGTGATCAGTGCTGCAGCCCCAGCTGTGGTCATCAAGGCTGTCCATGCAATCAGAGAGTGTCCAGCAGCGGTCATCCAGACCATTGCATCTAAATACGTCCTGACAGCAGCAGCTGCGGCTGATGACTGCGCTATCAAGAAGCGGTATGATCGTGCATCTACCTCTACCATTGTTGTATTTACAGCAGGTCCTTTTATATGCGGTCAGATTCCTTATTATGATCTGACCATCTTATGATTAACCTTTAGAAGTGGTTTGATAGTGTTATTTTCTGCTGCAGCTGCTATGAGTTTGTTATTCGACTTCATACTTGTGTGGTGAACACAAGAAAATATGTACTTTATCACGTTTTTTTCATTTCAAACAAATCCCTATACATAAAAGAGACACAGCAGTATACCTCTGAAAATCCCAAAAATCTGTATTGCGTATGGGAAAGCATAAGATGTGGCAGATCTGACAGTCTATTCCCTCGGGTCATTCATGATGTGGCACGTTGTAGGGAGCTTCTCCTTGATGTCCTACCTGCTGTGCCCAATGCCGCTGTCATTCCGGTTGTGGTTGACTGTGTGCATGTGGGCATCGTGTCTGCTCCACGAGCCATGATCATGATCAACACCATGGTTTTGTCTGCGCCCCCCACACCAGCTGCCGCTACTGCCTTCCTGGTATGGTTACTTCATCATACATCGATGGTCTGCTAGCTTGGGTGTGTCAAACACATATGTTTTAATATTGGATTGTAGGTCTTTTTGATGAGATATTAAAAGTAGTAGTAGTAGTAGCAATAGTGCTTTATTATATAGCCATTGTAGAAGTGATTTATTTAAAAGCTATTGGTCCCTAATATCTAGAGTCAAATGGACTAAATGTGTAGAGAAAAGAGAAGAATATAGAAATAATACTCTGATAATAAACCAGTCAATGCGATACTCAGTTGGGGTTTGATAAAGATATAGAAATACAGATGGTTAATCATTTCAGAGTTCATTTATGAAGCGATGAAAATAGCTCATACGCACAGTATAGTCATACATTGTTGTTTGAAACACCCTTGTACTTGTGTTTGGACATCTTGTTTCACATTAAAAAAATACCTTGTATTTAAAATTCAGTACTGAGACAGACATAAATAATAAATGTGACCAAATAGCACATAATAAATTTCCCAGTAATCTCTTTTCCCATAATAATAATAAATCATTTTGTATGTATATATAATTATTTTGTATTTATTATATATATATATATATATATATATATATATATATATATATATATATATATATATATATATATAATTATTATTAAAAAAAATTTTTTTTTTATAGTTTTATATATTTAAAGTGAAGATTTTTATGATAAATTAGGTTCAGCGAATTAGTAAATGTACAATATGCATGAGAGCAGTAACGTCTGAGTATGACAACCTCGGATCATGCCAAATCTGATAGCTGGTGTTCAGCAGGTGTGCTGGGCTCAGATTTTTGTTACATATTGATTTGAACATATGTAGCCAAAGTTTGGGTCCGTCACATGGCTGAGTAAGCAACTGATGCCATGGGCAGGACTTGAGTAAGATGACAGGTGAGTAAGTGTGAGTTGGTTGTGAGTTGGTGTGAGCAAGGCAGCCCTATTTAACAAGATTTTAACAAGATTTAACAAGATTGTCATCCCAAACAACAAGTTCCAGATGGCAAGTGGACAAGGAAGCCATTGGCTTATCGAGAGTCCAACAATTTTCTCATCTATGTGTAGCCCGCCCTTATCTGTCTCTCTGTGAGAAAGAGTACTTTCTCATGTCCAATCTACACTGCTCCTTCACTAATATGGCTTTGTGTCCTCTGGTTTTACTGCCTTCTTTAAGTTTGAAGAACATATTCCTATCAACATGCATCCTCATAACCATTCACTATTTTAAACACTTCAATTTGGTCTTCTCTTAGTCTCCTGGTCTCTAGTGTTGTCAAACCACACTGTAATAAGCGACTTTCATAACTAAGGTCTCTCAATTCTGGAATCATTTTAGTTGCTCTTCGTTGTATTCTTTCTAGCTTGTCTATGTCCTTTTTACGATATGGCCTCCATGTTTGAATACAATGTTCCAAATGTGGTCTAACTATTGCTTTGTACAGGGGTACAATTAGCTGTTTCTCTTTATACATTATAGTTCTCCTAATTAGCCCTAGAATTTGATTTCCTTTCGAAGCAGCAATCCCACATTGCTCTGAAGCTTTCATGACAGCACTAAATGTGACTCCTAAGTCCTTTTCTTGTGTGGTTCTACCTAGTACAGCATCCCCCATTTTATATTCTTCATCCATGTTTCCATGTCCTATATGTATACATTTACACTTCCCAAAATTGAATAACATTTGCCATTTTTCTGACCATTTAACTAATTTATCTAGATCATCCTGTAAACTTTGTTTATCTGTATCAATAGTAACCTTTCTGAATACTTTTGTGTCATCTGCAAATTTGAGTACTTTGCTAGATATGTCATCTTCCAAATCATTTATTATATATATATATATATATATATATATATATATATATATATATATATATATATATATATATATATATATATTAAAAACAGTATAAGGCCTAATACTGATCCCTGTGGTACTCCACTCAAAACAGATTTCCAGTTTGAAATCTCACCATCTACTATTACTCTCTGTTTTCTGTGTGTAAGCCACTTTTCTATCCAGTTGATTACATAATTACCATGGGCATTTAGTTTAAATAACAATCTTTGATGTGGCACTTTATCTAAAGCTTTCTGAAAATCTAAGTAGACAACATCCACTCGTGACCCGTTATCTACCCACTTTGTAATTTCTTCAAAAAAACATAAGAGATTGGTGAGACACGACCTTGCTTTTAGGAACCCATGATGAGATGTATTTATTAATTTATGTTTTACAAGGAATTCCATCATGTGGTCTCTAATTAATGTTTCGAGTAATTTACATATTTGGCCAGCTTACAGCTATTTTTCGTAAGTGACATTGTATCATGGGAATAAAAATTCATAGAAATAAAAAATTCTCACTAAGGACAATAAATGAATGGAACAAATTATCTACGGATTGTGTAGATGCTAGCAGCGTGAATATGTTTCAAGACAAAATTTACAGATATCTCAGAAGGCATGTTACACATAGATGAAATAATTTTGGACTCAATGACGTCCTTGTCCACTTGTCATCTGGGCCTTTTGCCCTGGTGGCAATCTTGTTATATCTTGAAAAACAACATGTAAATTACTTGGTAATCAGCATGCTACTTATGTTTAACAAGATTGCCATCCAGAGCAATGTATGGCAAGTGGACAAGGAAGCCATTGGCTTATTGTTCAGAGTCCAACAATCGTCTACGTGTGTTGATAAGATGTCTGTCAATTTTGTTTTTAAACATATTTACACTGCTAGCATTTACACAATCGGTGGATAATTTGTTCTATTCATTTATCATCCTCTGTGAGAATGAGTACTTTCTTTAATCTAATCAGTACTGTTCATTTACTAACACTACTTCGTGTTCTCTAGTTCATCTAGATGATAGCTCTTCAGATATTAGTATCTGTTTTAGTCTCCACTATCTTCTTAAACTTCTCTGTATGTAATTGATCATATTTTTATATGACATCTACAGGCTGCGTTGAAGGAGCCAGCGATTGCTAATAATGCCGCCTTGAGGCACACAGTCATGCTGGGTCTTGGCACCGTCGCGAACAAGATGTACTGGGCCCACTGGAAGATGGGTGCTCCAAAGGCAGCTACCATGCCAGTTGTTCAGCAGGTTGTCAAGGTATGCCTCTGTGCCACAGTAAAGCATGAATTGATTTGTTTGCAGAAACATCTCTGTGGATTACGGTAACACGTAAGTGAGCAAACTATTGCATTTTTATTTCAGTTATGGGTTGTTAAATCAACAATGTCCACTTCCTAGCTGAAAACAATATTTTCTGCAGCATAAATAATTATTCAAAACACCTTGATTGGTCCACACCTGTAAAACTTGCAACACAGATCCATAAGATCGCAAATAAACCTGTATTATCTATGTCATGCATACTCAAAAGGGCTCATCTTACAAACTGGGATCTACTAACTGGATCTCGCAAGACTTCAGCACAGCTGACTGCACACAACTCAAATATTTGCGAGAGTCAGCTCTGGCATGTTTTGAATATTGACGATCTGTTATTCGCTTGCCATTTGACAAATGTGGGCCATATCCTGACATACAAAAATGCCTTGGTAAAATTGCACAAAACCATAAGGAACGGCATCTCCTATGCCCATAAGACATAGCATTTAGAAAATCTTAGTGATCTGTGCCCTCATTGTTCTCACAGGAACTGATGGCGATGTGTGCTGCTGCAGCAACACCAGCCGAGACAATTGCAGTGATTAAGGCATGTGGCAATGCAGGATTACCTGAGTTGCTGCCGGCGCTGGCCAAACTGGCAGCGGATGCTGCCCAGCCTGCTGCTATCCGTACCCAGGCCATCTATGCATGCAGACGGATTGCTCCCTTCGCACCCACCAAGGTATGTCACACTGCACACTGTCCACATTTATCTGTTTTGAGGCATCTTCCCCAGATCCCCCAACCCTGATTTCACATGTGGCTTTTTAACAAATATGTTACCCACAATCAGTCACACGTACCAAATTCCCAACCCATATTGCAGTCTTTAGATGGACAAATGTTTCCAACTTCTCAAGCATACAATTACACATATAACAATGAGACTTATTCAAGTGTGAATTAGATTGTTATCAATGATTCTGCCAGGTCACTTTGTGGCAGAATCAAACTGGAACCATTGACTGGTTTTCTCGTTTAGTCCGCATTATGTTTGGATCACAAATATTTGGTCAAAGCTACATGTAAGTTTGTTTTCTGTACAAATTCACTTTAGTTGATAGTTTCCAAAACGATTCAAGAGATAGCAGTTTTGTAACTGTCTTGTCAATATCGTTTGAATGGAACTTTATAGATTTGTTTAGGTTCTCCATATGAATCGGACAGGAAAAATCAGTTTGTCATTAATAAGACAAGTATTACTAATAATAATATGTAAATGAACAAAGAGATTCCTTTTGCAATCACAATTTTTTTCAAGCTACCCTTACATTTGACTTATTCATTGTAATATGGTTTTAAAAAGGTTTCGATCCAGAGAAACAAAATCTAGATGGTGTATGGAGGCAAAACCCAGTGCCTTATTAAGACACCACAGTTGTTCATCTAGCATCGATGTCATCGGGGACCTGAAGTCAGAGGTGCAGCAAATAAGATTCATATAAGCATGATATCATAAACAGGGACACACAAAAGTTATCAGAATGAAGGGACAAGTGTAAATGCAATTTTGAAAAGATACATCTATATTTTTGTGGAACGTTTTTAAAGTCTCAGATGATTTTAAAGTGATGGTAAGTTTGTTCCAGATTTAGGGCACAGCTACAGGGAATTCTGCTGTGTTGCAGGCTATGGCTATTTTGCTTTGTGTCATAGGCAATGGCTATTCTGGTGTGTTGCAGGTTATAGCTATTTTGCTGTGTTACATGCTGTGGCTATTCTGCTGTGTTACAAGTGCTATGGCTATTCTGCTGTGTTACAGGCTATGGCTATTCTGCTGTGTTTACAGGCTATGGCTATTCTGCTGCCAATGTTTGTGAATGCGGCCGAGGCACAGGATGTGCGCATCGCAGCCTTCGTGGCCATCATGGACATGCGGCCAACTGCTGGTGTTGTACACGCGATCGCACACGCACTCAAAGCTGAAGCGAATGCTCAGGTCGCATCGTTCGCATACTCCTACATCGCAACGATGGCGAAGGCCACACACCCAGCTTTCAAGGATATGTGAGCAAGATGTGTTTCACTTTTAAAAACTCTTTGTTACCATGATCATTTAGAATTCCCTCCTCAGTTTATTTAGCCTATCAGGTTCATTGTGCTCAGATCTGTAATGTGTGAATAGTTTAAGCTAGATATGTATGGTCGGTTTAATAACAGAGTACATACTTTTGTTACAGTCATCAGAGGAAGTAGATCGGGTAACTTGTGAAAGTGTAAATAGCCCTACGTTAGGCGGAGCTAGTTTGTCCTATGATTTCATCAAAACTATATAACACATTTGCACTGAATTGACGATGGTCAAATGCACTTTCCACATCAGCTATCTCTCATCTTCAGCATGTAAACAGCTATCTTATCAGAACCTTTAGGTTTAGTTTTAAAGTTGTCACAGATTTCACGAGAATGATTAACAAGACAGAAATATCCATTGTTATTTTTGGTTGTGGTTATCTGCGATTATCCGAATTGTGACATTAACAGCAATAAATGACAGATGCATTACTGTGTTTTGTGTGTGTTTCCAGGGCAGCCCTTTGCCGCCACGCCCTCATGATTGTTGGACCATTCTTCCCGACTGCCTTCACGTCCAAAGCCATCCACATGGATGCCTTCATGCGTATGTCACATTTACACAGACCCAATATTTGCTATGCATAGCTTACAGCATCTATCACTGATACTTCAAATATTGAATAGCTAGCTTTTTTTCTTTCTGTTAATAATAACACATATAATCTGTAGATACTAACAAAGTCATAAAGAATATGAAATTAAACAGCTGATGTTAGTAAATATTGTAGTTTGTGTAGAATAAACTGTCCGGATAAGGTCAGTGTCTACTGATTGAGGTCCATTAAAGAGATGGACCATGGAGAATGAAATATGCTCAAGAATATGTTCCTTTAAGAACTGATTTGTGCCAGTGAATCTAGTGTCACATGCTGTATGTGCAAGACAGATAGACTGGTAATATAGAAATAAAATATTATGTACACTGACCTGTCTGATATATACATTGACATGTCTGTTGCTACTGGGACATTGATGCCCTAAAATAACTTGCCTATGAAACCAACCTTTGTTCTTTTTGGGCTATAGATTTTATCATGTTATCAGTGTATGCCTCAATTTTGCTTCTTTTTATTTTAGTCTTGTTTTTGAATAATACTTCATATATGCATTGCTCAAACTATGTTTTTTTTATAATAAATCATGTTTCATCAGCACTGAACAAATGTGGTAATTCCTTAAAAATAACTTGAAATGAATTTGTTGATTTTTGACATGCAACTAGTCAGAAGAATCGACTGGAAGAATATTTAATGACCTTCGTTTAAATGTAGATATCACGTGAATGTTTCTGCAATATAATGTTTTATTTCTTGAATGGATTGATGTTCCGGTGTCTTGGTATGTGAAATTTGACATTATTTTACGTTTCACGAAACTTGTTTTTATCTCTCGGGATATTTCATCAGTTGGCTGACGAAGGTCTATGAGAGATTCGGCAGAAATATCCAGAGAGATAAAAACAAGTTTCTTGATGGGCGAAGCAATGTCAAACAATGTATTTTGTTGTTACACAGAGAGTCTACAGATGGGAGCTGCCATTGACATGTTTATTGTCAATGCCCCAGCAAGTGCCATCCCCAAGGCTATTGTGGCCAAGTTGAATGCCTTCCTCCTTGGACAGTCTATCAACGTGGCTGAGGTAGCATCAAACTTCTTCAGTTTGCATATCCTGTTCAGGACGCTGCTGCCCAAATTGTTTTTGCAAAATTTCTTTCTTTCTCCAGCTATTCCACCCGCCACTTTCGCCATTCCGAAGATGTTACGGAAGTCCTTCTCCCACCTTTGTTGCGATTTACCTCTGCTTTTCTTCTCTGTCATCTCATACTATCATCACATTTGTTTCAAACACAATTGTAATTTTTGTATGAAAAATATTAGTTGTTGATGTTCCATTTTTGTGCCATTTGGTCCTTCTTAACATGTGTCCTAATACTTAGTATGAATTATGTTATCTTGTTCTTCATGCCTGAAGAGTAACAAGTGCCCCTCTGTAAACAAATAACAGGAAATAAAGCAATGGACAAAAAATAACAGTTTATTTTGATTCTAATTACTTAATAGATGATGCAAGTTTTAATGTGTTGCAGTACTGTGTGTGTTGAAAGTGGCATGTATAATATGCATATATTAATCGATCAAAATTATATTTGCTCCACTGATTTATATTATAATCTAAAGAACTTTCATCATGGTAACCAAGGTGATGTTGGCTTCTCTGGTAAGTGTTCTAACAATGATCTCAGTGGCTTCCATAAATGTGAACACAATGGGTTTATTTCTTGTCTACCCCACAAATTAGTAATGACATTTTTATTTTGCAACTATAAATGCCACTTTTTCCCCTCACAAAATGTGTAAATTTTTCCGTTTCTTTTTTCCTATTCCTTTTTTCATAGTAAAATGTTTTACTTTCTTCACAGTACTGTTTTCCTGTTACTTTCTTCTCGATTACCAAGTACACGTTGTGCCGCACAGGTTGGAGTGGAGGCAGCTGGGCTCCAGGCTATTGTGCATAAACTAGCAGGCCCATATGGACTCTTGCCGAGTATCCTGAATGGCAAAAAGAGCATCATGGATGTTTTTGGACCAATCATCAAACCTGCAATGGGCAGTGTGGCTGATGGAGTGATTGCTGCAATGAAAGAGGTAGGATTTCAGCAGTCTGAGGGAACATCAAAGTGAATTGACCAATAGTCAAGAGTCCATATGTTGGTGCCACTTTACGCTTTGTCTATGTAGCAAAGTATACGTCATCATCATGTGTTTTCTCCAGTTGAAATTGTGCGATAATCAGCTTTTCATTCACTCACTGCATTGTTAATGTAGGTATAGCACCTGCAGTTTTTGGATATGGGTGTGTGGGTCAATCCTATTACTTTTTTATTATTGAAATTTGTTAGAGTCCCTAATCATCATCATTGAAAACTCCAGTCACATTAACATAGTTTTCTTTAGTGTTGTGTTGTGCCCACATTGTGTGCACTGTGGAATAAATGCCAGACAACAGCCAATTCTGCATATATCTGTTTCTTATTAACTATAGTTTGTAGTAGAAGTTGTAATTAACAAATATATAAGTTTTAAGAGAACGTAAGAAATTAGTTTCAACCATGCATGTTGTGTGATATAGCTCGGCATTGTGGATCGACCAGATGACGCTCTTGCAGCAGCAGTCTACATGAAGATGTTTGGAAATGAAATGGCTGCCATTGGCATTACAGAAGCAAGCGTCAAAGCCATGGTCGGTGATGGTAAGTTGGAGAACTAATAAGAACAACAACACAGTGTTTACTCAGTGCTAGTCCCCACTTCGTAGATAAAAGTGCTGTACATTACCATACAAATCTTCCGGAATCACCAGGAGACTCCCAGAAATCTATCAAATCTCTCGGTCTCCCGCATGGGAGAACAAACCTCCTGGATTTCTAATGAAAAAAAAAAATATTTTGTGGCCCCGATTAACAAAAGACCGTAAATCCCTCCTTTTATTCATGCCCGCAGCACCAGCAAGGATTATTTCAATTAAGTTTTGTGCAGACTGGACAACGGAGACTTGGATAAACAGTATCCTAGTGCCTTGCCTGTTGTATTGTTTATAATATGCGTTAAAAAGACCATACAAATCTTCCGGAATCACCAGGAGACTCCTAGAAATCTATAAAATCTCTCGGTCTCCCACATGGGAGAACAAACCTGGATTTCTAATGAAAAGAAGAAAAAAAAATTTTGTGGCCCTGATTAACAAAAGATCGTAAATCCCTCCTTTTAGTCATGCCCGCAGCAACAGCAAGGGTTATTTCAATCAAGTTTAGTGCAGACTGGACAACGGAGACTTGAATAAACAGTATCCTAGTGCCTAGCCTGTTGTATTGTTTATAATATGCGTTAAAAAGACGCTCCCACATTAACGATCATCGATGTACAATCCGATATCCATTTAAATAATTTCCATCAATACATCTCCACTTTGTACAAGTTTTATTTAATTCATATATGTTTGATAATTGTCACAATTGTAGCACATTATTAACGAAGAAAAGTCTTATTTTTAAAATAGGTTTTACAATTTTAAAAATGCCTCCGTCACCTAGGGTCTCAAATGCCTCTACGAATTATTGCTTCCATCACCCAGGATCACAAACTTTGAAGAAAAGAAAATGCTTCAGTTCTAGCCCTAACCACTAAATATTATGTTAGTTGCATGTAATAATATATGTAAGGGACTTTTGTTGTATGGTAATATATTTCAGGAGTAGAACAAATTGTTTTATTCCTGGACCATCAGAGTAGTAAAAAGTGCATTTTATAATTACTAGTCCACAAAGAATTAGTCTACTGCCAAAATGTTTATATTAACATGTCAGTGTACCATTTAGTTTTACATGTATTGGGAACTAATGCTGATCTATTTTTATGCGTAGCGAGAATGTGAAATACTCCAATTTACACACAATTCTCCGAAACCCTCTGATTTATGCACAATTCTCTGAGACTCAGAGACCCTCCAATTTACACACAATCTTCCGAGTCCCAGAGACCCTCCGATTTAAGCATGAATCTCCTGCATTTGCATTTCTGAAACTTAATATGTATGATATTACATGTACATCAAATAATATAAAATATTATTATACAAACAATTAATGTGAAATAATAAAAAGCTAAAACTGTTAATAGAAGTTGTAGTGTACAATATACACACAGACAAGCAATACATACAGCCAGGCAATACACACAGACAAGCAATACACACAGCCAGGCAATACACACAGCCAAGCAATACACACAGCCAAGCAATACACACAGACAAGCCATACACACAGCCAGGCAATACACACAGACAAGCCATACACACAGCCAAGCAATACACACAGCCAGGCAACACACACAGACAAGCAATACACACAGCCAGGCAATACACACAGCCAAGCAATACACACAGACAAGTCATACACACAGCCAAGCAATACACACAGCCAGGCAATACACACAGCCAAGCAATACACACAGACAAGCCATACACACAGACAAGCCATACACACAGCCAAGCCATACACACAGCCAGACAATACACACATCCAAACAATGCATGCAGCCAAGCAATACACGCAGACAAGCAATGCACACAGCCAAGCAATGCACTGCAGCCAAGCAATACACACAGCCAAGCAATACACACAGCTAAGCAATACACGCAGCCAAGCAATGCACACAGCCAAGCAATACACACAGCTAAGCAATGCACACAGCCAAGCAATGCGCGCAGCCAAGCAATGCACACAGCCAAGCAATACACACAGCTAAGCAATGCACACAGCCAAGCAATGTGCACAGCCAAGCAATGCACACAGCCAAGCAATACACACAGCTAAGCAATACACACAGCCAACCAATACACACAGCCAAGCAATACACACAGCCAAGCAAAATACACAGCAAAGCAATACACACAGCCAAGCAATACACACAGCCAACCAATACACACAGCTAAGCTTTACACACAGCCAACCAATACACACAGCCAACCAATACACACAGCCAACCAATGCACACAGCCAACCAATACACACAGCCAACCAATACACACAGCCAAGCAATACACACAGCAAAGCAATACACACAGCCAAGCAATACACACAGCCAACCAATACACACAGCTAAGCTTTACACACAGCCAACCAATACACACAGCCAACCAATACACACAGCCAACCAATACACACAGCCAACCAATACACACAGCCAACCAATGCACACAGCTAAGCTTTACACACACAGCCAAGCAATACACACAACTAAGCAATACACACAACTAAGCAATACACACAACTAAGCTATACACACACAGCCAAGCAATACACACAGCCAACCAATACATACAGCTAAGCTATACACACACAGCCAACCAGTACACACAGCCAAAGACAACATCCAAACATCCAAATCGAGGATCCGTTTCCCACGTGCTTCCTTTAAAAAATATTCTTGCATTCAACAAATAATCAAAGTAAATATGTTATCTAAACTCAAATTTAATTTAATCGTTTTGCAACAAAATATGTTTATGTGCCATGTGATGTGTATCTGTGGATAAGGCAATACGTTTACGTGGCATCCTGAAACATTACATAACGACAACCCGAGAGACACTGGGCTGAACTTCACTGCACTCATCCAGCTGGGTAAATTCCCAAGGACAAAGTCTATGTAATGTCCCAATTAAAAAGTACAGTTGCAGTAAAACATACACCTAGAAATACTTCCAAACTTGCAGCTATAAAAAGGTGCTGAACAGTTTACTGGCCACACATCTGCCACTGTCAGAAAAGCATTAATCGTTTACTGGCTACACATCTGCCACTGTCAGAAAAGCATTAATCGTTTACTGGCCGCACATCTGCCACTGTCAAAAAAAAGCTGCACAGTTTACTGACCACACATCTGCCACTGTCAAAAAAAAGCTGCACAGTTTACTGGCCGCACATCTGCCACTGTCAAAAAAAAGCTGCACAGTTTACTGGCCACACATCTGCCACTATCAAAAAAAAGCTGCACAGTTTACTGACCACACATCTGCCACTGTCAAAAAAAAGCTGCACAGTTTACTGGCCACACATCTGCCACTGTCAAAAAAAAGCTGCACAGTTTACTGACCACACATCTGCCACTGTCAAAAAAAAAGCTGCACAGTTTACTGGCCACACATCTGCCACTATCAAAAAAAAGCTGCACAGTTTACTGGCCACACATCTGCCACTATAAAAAAAAAGCTGCACAGTTTACTGACCACACATCTGCCACTATCAAAAAAAAGCTGCACAGTTTACTGGCCACACATCTGCCACTATCAAAAAAAGCTGCACAATTTACTGACCACACATCTGCCACTATCAAAAAAAATGCTGCACAGTTTACTGGTCACACATCTACCACTGTCAGGAAAGCCTTTACTTCATTTCAACTTATTAGCTGCTGCTACAACTGCCCCGCAAACAGTATTATAGTACTGCTAGTTACCCTCCTGGTTGAAATGCACACCATCGTTGTGCAAATACTGTGGTCAGTTGGCCCAAACACCACAGTGAGACCAAAATTCTATATTATCGAAACATTTAGTGGCTGCATGCATATGTTTGTTGTACAGGAAAACCTTGTTAAATTTGTTACAGATGTAGTAGACAGATTTACTGATGTCTCGTTAATACATCTGCGAAATAACCACTTTATGACAGTCAAATAATTTGTAAATGCCAGCATACTATCGCCCACTTCGACGGGATCAGGGCTTGAAATATCGTTACAGCCAATGTCTATAAAATTTACATCCCTGCTTGCATGTCGTGGGTAAGCGGGTACAACTGCTGCACTTTTAACCCGCCCCAGCCACAAAAGTAACTTCAAATCACTGCGAGTTTAAATCGAATTTCATTCACCGCTGCAACAAAGCATAGTTTGCTAGCCTGCGAACAAAAGAATGACTGATGATTCCTATTTTCACCCTTTCCATCGCTACAATCGCAAGTGCAGTTAAGTTTAGCTGAGTGAAATAAACCCAATATGATTGTGTCTAACACTATGATTAACATTATCATCTCAAAATGAACCTCGTAACGTTATTTTTGAGAAAACCAAATTTTCACAACATGAGCGAAAATATTACCTTTGACCTTCGGCTGAAAATTGAAAAAGGGGCCAAGCGGACTACAGGAGGAAATGATCACGTGCTCAGGTTGGCCTACAGCATAATCAAAAATATAAGTGGTAGCGTTGCACACATAAATGCAGTTTGAGTTTCATTCAAAAGGTGATTTTTTAGCTAAAATGTCAGGACTATTCAGCATGCAATGCAAACTCGATATTCTGGGCAAAACAAAATAATGGTCAAATAAAACATTTTATGAGTGGTTCACTACTACACGTTTGTATGGTCAAAGTGTTGGAACAGATGTAGTTTATGCAATAACCATAGTATTTTATGTGAAAATGGACATAGCACATTTATAAGTCACAAGACTTCAGCTATATCCTTTCACCACATAATGCTATGTACTTGCACATATGTGTGTATGTTGAATAAGCTTTCATTTTGTTGGGCATGGTGTCGTAGGTAATAAAACATTGGACTTTCAATCAAGAGAACCCAGGTTTTAATTCTCTTGCTGCCATTTTTAAGCTCCGGCAATTTTGTTCACTCCACGTTGTTCCAGTTCACTCAGCTGTATAAATGAGAACTTGGCTATAGATAGAGGTGGATATATGTGAACAAATAGTCTTTGCACAGTAAATGCAGTGTGGCTGAATGCTTCCCAGAAAAGTTGAGTTGGTATTGGAATGAACAGGTCTGCCAGGGGGTGAAAGGTAAAGCACTTTGAGCAGGACTGGATACTGCGCTATATAAGAACGTTCTTTTTACCTTTTATTTCAGGTAACTGGATCATAGCCGAGCTTGAGGCGTTGCTCATCAGTGGGGCTGAGATGAACATGCTGAAGACACTGGCACTGGTCGACTCGGCCATCAATATACCAACACCCATTGGTGCCCCCCTTGCCATCAAGTTGACCGCAGTCGCAGCCGTCCATGCCAAGGGCACAGCCAAGGTCACGGGCATTGCATCCCTCGCTGAGTTGACGTCAGGCACTGTACCAACTTCCCCCATCACTGCAGCTGTTGCTATTGCACCCAGGTACATATTTCACTTACTAAAGCAATTTCAGTTCAATTCAATGCTTTATTCTCAGACCCGAGACAGTGTACAGATACTTTGGGGTTCCATAGTTTTTGTTTGACTGTAAAAATAGCATGGTTGCTTCAACCAACTAGAAAGTGAACATAAAAGACTTACTCCAGATTCTTGACAGGTATTTCACATCACAGTTAATAATGTTACAAGTTAATTCATTTTAGAGGACTGCAGTCGACCAACATATAAATCTATATGTCAAATTTCTTATAGTAGCAGCACGTTTACCCAAATTATTGTATACAAACATTGTTGATGCATTAATTAATTGAAACATATTTAGATAATAGTTGAGGTGTCATGTTACCCACCAACAATCAGAAGGACTACTTTGTCTCGGTAGTAAAGTGAGCACGGTACTTAAAGGTAAAAAGTCAGACCACTGTTTTCATGAAATCATGTTATATAATTAAACCTGTGTCCATTCTAATATCTTCACTGCCCAGTTGTGTTTTAAAGAACCACATGTAAAAATTATAATTTGAAATATGTTAACTGTTTATGACTGTTCTGTACATTCGTGTTTCCAATACTGCGGACAAAGTTTATCTGGGTCAGACGTTCACCAGATCATGTGATGGGTATATCGTGAACCCTCCCCATGCAATGTAAACATGATATTTGCGATGAAACAGTGAAATTAAAAAAGATAACAGTGAAAGTGTATTCTAAAATGTGGTTTAGTAGAACACGTTTTGACAGTCATAATGTTTTGTTTTCTTCCAAAACGTGTTCGAAAACACAAATTAATAATAATATAATAATAATAAAGTTTAACAGTTAACATACAAACACAATTGAATTTAAAACATCAATAGTACGAGTTGAAAAAATTTAAAAAGGGCAAGAAGAAGCGTAATGCTTATGTTGCTTGACTTATAAGTGACACTAAATAATACAATTATTATACAAGTGTAAGTGTTACAATCATTCATATACATTTGAATATTTAATCAGTGTGGATGTACCAGGGCATAGTACTTCTGAAACTCTATAGTGTTATTAATGTCATAGCTAAATGAAACCAGTCCAGAGCATAGTAGCTAGGTTATGGTGTGTCTACGGCTACCAGCTAGTGCCTAAAATGAAACGTGGCCTATTGTTTCAGCTGTGCGATTGAAGTGAGCTGTCACATGGCCTTTGATGCGACCATTCTGCGTGCCGGCACTGCCGTCAAAGCTCTAGTACATGTCCATATGCCAGTTGCCGCTGAGATGGAAGTCGATATGGCCACATGGAAGATGACTGCCAAGCTTAAGCTTCCAGCCGCTGTAAGTTTACTCACTGTCACAGCTGTTGCTACTCTGAGCCATTGGTTAACCTTGAAATCTTGCTAGGTCTCCCCGTTAGATAGTCACTATTCTACTTTATTACATAGGTGAGATGCAAAATTGGGCATGAGTGCCAAGTGATGTCACATACCTAGACAGATATACTGAAATTTGCGGATGACACAAAACTGTTTAGAAAGGTTAATACTGATGGTGATAAACAACATTTACAAAACGATCTAGACAGATTAGTGAAATGGTCTGAGAAATGGCAGATTTTGTTCAATTTTGGGAAATGTAAATGCCTACATACATGACATGGGAACTTGAATGTAAACTATAAAATGGGAGATACTGTTCTGGGTACTACTGTAAAAGAAAAGGACTTAGGAGTTACAATATGCGCTGATATGAAAGTTTCAGAGCAGTGTGGTATTGCAGCTTCAAAGGGTAATCAAATTCTTGGATTGATTAGAAGAAACATAATATACAAGGGAAAAAAGTTAATTATACCTCTTTATAAAGCAATAGTTAGACCTCATTTAGAATACTGTATACAAGCATGGAGACCATATTGTAAGAAGGATATAGATACGCTTGAACGCATACAAAGGAGAGCAACTAAAATGATTCCAGAACTTAGAGACCTTAGTTATGAAGAACGCCTGAAAGAATGTGGTTTAACAACTCTAGAGACAAGGAGGTTAAGAGGAGATCAGATTGAAGTTTTTAAGATATTGAATGGGTATGAAAATATTGATAGAAATATGTTTTTCTCACTCAAGAAGGATAGCAGAACTAGAGGACATGAGGTAAAATTAGTAAAGGATCAATGTAGATTGGACATCAGGAAGCACTCGTTCTCACAGAGGACAATAAATGAATGGAACAAATTGTCTACAGATTGTGTAACTGCTAGCAGCGTGAATATGTTTAAAAACAAGGTTGACGCATATCTCAGGAGGGCGGGCTATAAGTAGATGAACATTGTTGGACTCTTGATAAGCCAATGGCTTCCTTGTCCACTTGCCATCTGGGCCTTTGGCTTGGATGGCAAATCTTGTTAAATCTTGTTGTTAAAGATACACTGTAACTACAGTTGTTGATTGGATAATCCGCAATTGAGGCTTGCCCTTTGGTTTTATTTTCTGTACCAGACTTCGCAGATGGTCACGCATGGCGATCGTCATTTTGTTGTGGCCGCTGCCAGTCTGTGGAATCAGTTGACCATTTCAGTGAGGACAGCGAAGACACTGTCACAGTATAAAACACTTTATTTTTAGAGTAGCTTTTTTATGATAATGCTGATGTGGAAAATTTTATATGCATTTAATATTATTTTATTATTACAGATATACATTTAATTTGTTACTATAATTTATTTACGGTAAGACTATTTCGACTATGTTTTAGAATAATCATTGGTATTGTTTTTTATACAATTAATATAAATGTTAATATATTTATTTATAATTAATATATTAATTTTATATAATTAATAATATTTTAATAAGTTATGATTGCATGTATATATTATGTTTGTACTTATTTAATTATGATATATATATATATATCATAATTAAATAAGTATATAATTAAATAAGTACAAACATAAAATAAAGTTACACACACATATATACAAATATATATAAAAACGGGGGCGTCAACATCCGCATCGTCTCTTCGAGACTACACTCTGCCTACTATATATATATATATATATATATATATATATATATATATATATATATATGTATATGTATATATATATATGTGTGTAGCTTTATTTTATGTTTGTACTTATTTTATGTTTGTACTTATTTAATTATGATATATATACATATATTTTCAACCTCTACAATGGTTGCTGAGTTCTGTGTATTCATGTATCAAACAAGCTGCAGCCACACTTCAATATCAAGTTAAACATTATAATTATGTACTCCACTCCCCTGTAGGAGGCGTCAATGCCAATAACTTAACTCATATAAACCATTAAATTAGTATTATTTTCCTTTGATTCGCTGACACTGTGGTGTGTGCATAACCTTATATTTGTGTACAATGTATGGTGTGCATAGATGTATGCTGTCTGGATGTGTGTTCACTGTAGGGTGTGCACAGATATATGCTGTCAGGAGTCCTACGCATACAGTAGTTTTCTGGCAGAAAATTGTTTGGACAAAGTCACTTGTATGATTTGTGTGTATCTATAGGCACATAAGATTGCTGCCATTGAGGTGGTGCCTATCTGCTATGTCGATGTGGTTCACGCTGCACCAATAGCTGCAGTCTTTGAAACGGCTGTTGCAGAGATCCTTGATCCTGCCATTATTGCTGCCATCCCTGTTGAGGTAGGTTTAATCTTTATTTTTAGTAATTTTTACACAAAAGTTGTTAGCAAGTGATTCCTTCTTCCTTTAGCAAGTATATCCTCATTATTTCTGATAAACCTCGCAGCACCTTGAAACCTAGCTTTTGCTCTGTTTTTCATATCAAAAAGCACACCTTGTCTAGGTCTACCAGAGTTTTTTCAAAGGATATATGTCTCTCGAGACACATCGTACAAATCAGATGCAAATGCATTCCAACCTGGGCAGTTGAGGTTGTTACCCTTGGATGGTTTGCATGTCTTTATAGTATTCTGACCAGCAGAGGTTATTGTACACATTTTATCATTGTAGTATTTGTTTAAGGCTTGTTTAAGCGTTACTTCAGTACAACTGCAGTCTTTACATAGTAAAACGTCAGTTGGTATCTCAACATTTCTCAGGAAAATTTCACCATATTCATAGATTACATCTTCACTCAGAGCAGACCAATCAATTTTGTTTCCAATATTGTTGACTGCCCCATGATCAATGTGAGGAGCCAACTGTAAGTCGGTATTAACAGCGACCGGAATATGGTCAGACTGAACAGTACCATATAGTACACACATATTAGTTATAACATTGTTGCCATCGTCTGTAGAGATTAAGTTGTCCAACCATGAATAACTATCCCAGGCATCACTTGTATATGCATATGTTCCTTCTGCTAACTTAAGGTGACTAGTCCACTTATATCTATACTGATTACAAAATTCTTTCAACAATACAGCTAAATTAGTCCTTTTTAGCACATTAGCATTATAATCTCCAACTACAGTCACACAAGTACTGTCACATTCTTCCAGCAGATTGTGAGGTTTCATCAAACGATCAAGATATTCTTCCTCATAAGGTTTTTGTCATAAGGTAAATAAATCAAGTCTCCTGGAGACACACAATATCATAATCACTTAGTAATTGCTCCACTTCTAATCTTTAATAATAGTTATTTCAACTTAATTTTAGTCCACAACAATTATAACTAACAAGCATTAATAATTGTTCACTGAATGCATTCAGCCCGAGTCCTCATTTGAGTCATGGTTTGCAGAAGTCACACTGTCAATGAATTCAGCATTTTTTGTATCTTTGCGCTGTATCTTCTCTGCAGGTCTATACCACCGAACATAAATACCTTCCAGCCATATATATCCATCCAAGAACACCTTTGGATTTTCCACTTCAGCAAATACATGGAATGAACTGTAGCTCTTGGGATGTTTGGACTCCAGTTGACTGTTATTCACACTGATATTCAGCTTGGTATCCGATTATTGCTTCAGATCATCTGCATTCTGGTCTGGAGCAAATCGAGTGGCAAATACATTTGCCTTTCTTCTTCATTTTCCTGCAGCCACTATACTGGCAACTTTGGCTGTGCCAATCACTAGTTATTCCATTTTTTTCATGGACTTGGCAGGGTTACACTGTTGGATGGCTACGTTAGGTGCTGCGCAACATTTGCTAGCTCTGCATGCCACCACCACTGCAATGCTGGTGTCCTCCACTGGCAATGTAGCAGCTTTGCTTACACCAGTCGCTGCTACAGGTGGCAGTTTCACTGTCATGGATACACAGTCCCGGATCACACGATTCTTATGCTGGGGTTTAGCTTGGCGTGTGTTACCATCGTGGCAATCAGTGTTGTTCACATCGAAACTCTTACGTTCCAGTATGTCCACTCTCGACATTGTTTCTTCACAAATCTTTTTCAAGGTCTCAGTTGTGGTTTGCTGTCATGTCATACCAGCCCTCAGCAATAGCACTTCATCAATCAGGCTCTCTATCTTTGTCAACAGTACTGACACATCTATCGAGTTGAACATGATAGGAGGAAGATTTCCTAAATTCCTTGTCATAAAGCATGGAATCTCATCAACGTCAGGATCCAGTTTGTTTAGTCTCTTGACGATATCATCAAGGTTTTGTGCATTCTTCTTCGGGCCCTTTCTGTTGAGTACCCTCGTGTCAATAGGACAAACCTCGTATAATTTCCTTGGCAACCTCAATTTCTTCACTTCTGTAGTGTTTGCTACACAGTTGAGTAATTGTCTCTGAAAGCAGCAAGTTAATTTTGTTGTGCACAAAACACAGGAGTTTGTTTAACACTATAGTTGGGATTCCATCTTTGTTTACACTTTCGTTTGGGGCTTCCTGTGAATGCTGCACATAAATCATAGTGATCTCCGCTTTTCGGTATCTCAGCCCTAGTGAACTCGACCTGTCTTGGTGATCTCGACCTGGTCTCTAGTGATCGTGTTGCGATACATAAATAAGAGTGTTTATGCCACTTATATGCAATGTTGCGATAGGCGTATGGATGTTATTTCACAACTACACAAGTCACATTACACATATGTCCTAGACGATATGTCATAAATTTGAAGCGTTATGTCACAAAACGCTTGGACGATTTATCACAGATTTATTTTTAAGCTTTTATTTGTTGTTCACACACTGAACATAAATCAGTGATTATTTGTGTATGTGTGAAAACATAGGCAACAACTTTAACATAATATTCCTCCTTCTTCATAGTCTGCAGGCCGGCAGGCTGCTGTTACGAAATTGTGTATAATTTCTGTATCCAGGTTTGTGGTCTTTGCCCATAGATCGTTGTTGTTCAGATGATCCTGATCAGAGTAATCTTACTCTCTTCTCTTCTCTTCTGGTTATGACATTGTTCTACACTTTATGTAATTATTTCATAGTTTTGTTTAGCCAATCTAGATTATTGTAATCTTGGTCCTGCATAATATGTAAGTACGGCAACATAATGATGACTTCACATAGTTACTACAGCATAATTTAAGAATGTTCTTTGAAATGTCCGTACAAATTTACACACATACGCGTACATGCACGCACGCACACATACACAAATCAAAATCTGTTCTCCACAGCATTGCCTACTTGAATTGCATTGTCTACTTGCATTGGGGTGTTTACTTGTATATATTTTATGGCTGTTGCATCTAGGCACCATTTGTCCTTCCTGGATGTGGAGTGGCAGTCAAGATCCAGGGTAATCTTGGAATCTGTGCTCCGGCGTACGCTCCGGCCATGCCATTGTGTGGCAAACAAGCTCTGGCAATCATGTTTGAGCCTGCTGCTGCTGCTGCCGCTGCTGCCATTGAATTTGAGGTACGCTGCATTATGAATAGCATGTTTTTGATCGCAGGATCAACGGGCGTGTAAATCAAGTGTCGATAGAAGTGCAACACATAATTTTGTACTTTAAATTAGAGAGCTGAAACAATGGTGTATCCATGGCAACAACAAGAATGCAAATAGTTAAATAATTATGGTTTCAACAAAGAATATGTTGCACGAACAATGACACTTAATGATATTAAACAGAAATCACAAGGCTCACATCAGAACATAAAAATCGGCTGATATGACGTTTGAATAATTTTGAACGTGTTTGAGCATGCATTGGCATAAATATGTGAATGTTTCAGCGCACAGCAAAATATTCGCACATATTACGTGTTGTACTTCCGTTGACAATCTCGTGATTTTACCTTACATTAGTGTTATACTATGCCACAGGTTATTTCAGGTAGACTGTATTGAAAGCGGTTTGGCTAATTTTATGACAATTTTGCGTTTTTATCACTTATTGACATATAGACATATCTACTTCACAATAAAGATAGTTTTTTAACAGTTAATCACTGCTAAATCACTGTATTAGCACTAATTTAGAATGTCCATCAAATGTGAATGAAGATGGAAGATTGGAATCGATGAAACACACTAAAAAGTAGTCCTTGTCTACAGGCACATTTGTTCACAATATGCCATTTTGTTTGGTATCATGAAAACCGCCTTCTACTTGGCTATCTGTTGGTTATTTGGTAGTCCCGCCTTGTTTTCCCAAAGTAAAATTTTCCCGAAAACGGGTCCCAATTTCAGATGACCTCCTTACCTGGCATTGAATGTGTGCCAGTGAGAGCCGGACCTGGCCAAAAGCGAGTTCAGGGGTCATTCAGCCTCCATTTGGAGCTTTTTGACACAATTGTTTGCAAAACGAGACAGATCAATACCATCACCAATCCCACAATGCTATGTGCTGCCTAGTTTCCTGTTTACATTTTCGAAGTTGTTGCTAAGGGGAATTGTTTTGATAACCGATAAACGAACGATATTATAGTCAGATACACTGTTTAAACAATGTTTCATTTATAAAAAAATTTGTTGTGTGATATAGAGAATGTTTTAGTCAGAGACAAGCTGATCTCATTGCTCTCTGATTTATGTACAGAGTAATTGCATGTGTTATTTTAATTTAAACAATATAGCATGAATACTTATATTGTTGTTATAACTTCTTCTACCTCCGTTTAGCTACCATTCACCGTCAAAAGTAACAGTTGTATGTCAGCTATCCTCCCTCCCTCCTTCCCTCTCAAGTTTCCTGCACATGTCTTTCTCTCCTGCCTCCTTTCCTCATCCTTTCACCCATCTGTCCTTCCTTTCCTTCCTTCGTTTCCCGCCAGATCAACGCAACCTATTCACTGACATCCTATCAATATGCAAGGAGATGATTACAAAGACACACACAGTAACTGGCACGTGACAAAGAACGTCACTGTTTGTTCACTTGCTTCACAGGTGCACTACATTGGTCCAATGGCAGCTGCAGCTGCACCTGCTGCACCTGCTGCAGCTACAGCTGCACCAGATAGAGGAAGCAGTTGGATGAGTTGGTTGGCCATCCCAACATTCGGGTACTGTTTCTTATTCACATGCTGCTGTTGGAACTGTGAACATTTCATTATTAGTGGTGTAGCTATCACTTAGGCTGGTAACTCTCTGGCTGTACAGCATACATGCCAACTCTTATGGTTTACCCATTAGTCTTACGGTTTCTCTGAAATGTGACGTCTTACAGGCACAGGAGACAGTTTTCTGCATTTTGAACAAGGCTTCTTCGTTTTAGTTTAACATCTTAAATAAGCTTATGTTTTAGTATATTTCTACAGTGATATGTTGTCTTGCACAGTGTAACGTCTGGTGCAATAAAAACCAGTATCACACTGTTATGCATGGTGAACTTTAAGCACACGCGCCAAAGAATTAATTAAAACAGCATGCAAATCGGTAGTCAATTAACATTTTATTGCATTAAATGTGTCGAAATGTTAGTTATGAACCCTTATCAAATGACAGTTTGTTTTATACACGAGTTACTTCAGACTGTTGTATTGATCTCACAAGCTCACTCAATACAACATTCTGAAGCAACTCGTGTATAAAACCCAGCATTGTTCAATAAATGTATCATCAGTAGAGAACAAGAATTACTACATTTTGCAGTTCTGCTGATCCTGGTGCAGCAGTTGCAGCTGTCCCTGTGGTTGCTGCTGCTGCTGCTGCTGCTGCCAACTTTGAGCCAGTGACTCCAGCCGCTGCGATCCACGGAGCCGCCTCGACGCATGCTGTCCAGGCTGTTGTCAGATGGCACGGTGCTGCCGTCACGCCTCTGGCTCATGCTCAGGTCAAGTGGCTATACAGCGCAGACATGATGGCAAACCAGATCAACTGTCAGTTCATATGTCTGCCAGCTCTAGGAGTGGCGGCTGAGACCAAGGTAGGTTCCCTACAATATGTGACTGTCGTGTTTGAATAAGCCCAGCGTTCTTCAGTGCTAGAACAAGTACTGCAGTACTACTTAATTAAAAGTAATCCACCAAACAAGTACTTAAATAAAAGTAAAAGTATCACTCCAAAGATGTACTTAAACAAAAGTTAAAAGTACTTTCTATAAAAAGTACAAGAGTATCGGGCCACATGTGTACTCCAGTTATACATCACAAGTTTATCAATAAGGTAACAAATGACATAATTGTACAAAAGTTCAAAGCAGGTCAAAATATTATAGTTATCAGACAGGTCTTGGGTCAGTTACATTGCGGTGTAAGATGACCACCCATGTATGGGGATCTGGTTGTATGTCGATGACCACCCATGTATGGGGATCTGGTTGTATGTCGATGACCACCTATGGATGGGGATCTGGTTGTATGTCGATGACCACCTATGGATGGGGATCTGATTGTATGTCGATGACCACCTATGGATGGGGATCTGGTTGTATGTCGATGACCACCCATGTATGGGGATCTGATTGTATGTCGATGACCACCTATGGATGGGGATCTGATTGTATGTCGATGACCACCCATGTATGGGGATCTGATTGTATGTCGATGACCACCTATGGATGGGGATCTGATTGTATGTCGATGCCAACCTATGGATGGGGATCTGATTGTATGTCGATGACAACCCATGGATGAGGATCTGATTGTACGTCGATGACCACCTATGGATGGGGATCTGGTTGTATGTCGATGACCACCTATGGATGGGGATCTGATTGTATGTCGAAGACCACCTATGGATGGGGATCTGATTGTATGTCGATTACCACCTATGGATGGGGATCTGATTGTATGTCGAAGACCACCTATGGATAGGGATCTGATTGTATGTCGAAGACCACCTATGGATGGGAATCTGGTTGTATGTCGATGACCACCTATGGATGGGGATCTGGTTGTATGTCGATGACCACCTATGGATGGGGATCTGGTTGTATGTCGATGACCACCTATGGATGGGGATCTGATTGTATGTCGATGACCACCCATGTATGGGGATCTGGTTGTATGTCGATGACCACCTATGGATGGGGATCTGGTTGTCGTAAGGTGTTAGTCACACCATGCCATAATCAGATCAGCAAAATTGGCAGGTTTTGTGACGCAATGTTTAAAGTCGAAAGTTGCTAATATTGTTAATATTTGCTAATATATTAACTATAATTGGAATGTATGATGATAACGATAATCAGGTTAATCGATGCATTTTGTTAAATATGAATAACTATACGTGTCATACAAATTAATAAATTAACACTAGTAATAATAAGAATATCCATCTTGCTTCTGTTGTGCTGAGTGTGATGGCACACCTGTAAGACGGGCAAAAAAATCCATAAGTCTCACAAATGAACACATAGTTTTTTGAACTGATGTTACTATTTGCCTGCCATTTGACAAACATGTGCTTTGTTCTAAATTTGCAAAACCACAAGGAGTGTCTCCTAAGACAAATGACAAGAGTTAAAGGGAAACAAAAGTCATGGTTTTGGGCATATGCAACTATAAGAGTTACCAAAATATAACAAATTTGCAACTACAATTAAGAATATCACGCCAGTGGTTTACTAGGAAAACCTTGTTGAACACACATCATGTTAATTTCATGGGACGCGTTAGATAACCCTACGTCACGAGTGTCAAATTCACTCGCCAAATGAAAATATATTTGTATACAACTATTCCTAAATTTACCAATATGATATGGCTATGCTGTTTGCGTTCAAACTCAACTTATGTAACATATTTCAGCTTTTGTTTACTAAATTAGTCCTCTTTCTGACAAAATAACACATTTGTTTGAGACTTTGCATTGGTTCTGTGTATGCCGGTCTCCCTTAATATGTCACAATAGTCTACGTTACATAAGCATGTGCTTAACATGTTAGCACTCCATCAACTGGAGAATCTCCCACTTTTAGAACACATTCTGAGTAAACCTGCATTGCCCCCAAACCATGACTTGTTCTGCTTTAAGAAATAACACAAGAGTGGGCAAGTATGGTTAAGATGTAAGTGATGAAACCGTTGCCTTGTTTCAGTTTGTGGCTGACATTGTGGCATTGGTGCCTAACATGATGGCTGCTATCATCCCCAACATGGCTCCCATAGCTCCGGCACATGTCATGTGTACGGCTAATGTGGCTGTCATCCAGGCTGCTGCTCCTATTGCTCAGATTGCTGTCAAGGTAGGTGCAAAGTGGCCATGTTTAAGTGATGGCCATTTCCGTATGGTGGTTGTTTCCAAGTGGGGCCATTTCTAAGGGGTGGTTCTTCCCGAGAGGTGGCTGCTTGGAGGTTTCTACTGTAAATAATACTGTAAATAATTAACAAATGCAATAAATTCAGAACAACATTGTCAACTTTGACCCCAACAATAGTGATATATTTTTCAAACACTTTTGTTGATAAATTTAGATACAGTGGTACATGATATGGTAAATAGTTTAAAAGTTTTTTTTGATATTTAAACGTCACATAACTGGACTCTTTACCACATGAGTAGGACAAGTTGTGACAGGCAGGTATTTTCCATCAAAAGAATATTTATTGCAAACTTTATTTTTAGTTATTTGCAATTTGTAATTTTTTTCATAATTACCATGATATGAATTTAGAACCATCCCTGTATAAGGAAAGATAATATAGAAGCCCTATGAAAACAAATATTTGGGTGTTTCATTTCTATGATGACATTTTTGCGGCCAGCATAGATAGCTTTAATCATAGAACTATGCACTACATGGACTCTCAGTGTCTTCACGCTTTGATGTTGCAACCCTCATACTGGGGCAGTTTGTTGAATCGTTCATTTTACATAAAGTCACAAACTGTACTTCCTACAGCTGGCTGCAGGCGACATGGGCATTGCTACAGATATGCCAAGTCTGGCAGCTTCCCTCCTGCCAGGGTGGGCAGCCCCAATACCGGCGCCTCATGCTGCCGCTGCTGCTGCCTGCCCCGCTGCCTACAGCTGGACATTCCTGTGTGACGTCTCTAAGGTTAGACTGTCAGTATATACAATATTCATTAAATAATTGAAAAATGGAGGTTACAGTGGAAGCCTGCCACTTATGGAAAGTTGTGAAATTGAGTGAATGCATTTGGTGACTCCAATATTGTTTGATTTGGTTAAAACTCCATCTTTATCTGATTTAGCCTATTACGAATCTGGTTCATTGATGTCCAAATATGTAGTGTGTGAATAGTTTAAGTAACATCCACTGTCAATTTAATTTTAAAATGCATATATTTTTTTTCAAATCATTGAAAGAATTGATCTTAGTTGTTAGATCTGGTAAGGCTCAAAATACTGAATATCTAATGAGGCTAGCAAATTTTTTTATTGAATCTCCATATGATTACTGTATTTCCATACATATACTGTAGGTGGAATTTTGATTTTTTTTAAGTTTAACCATATACATCCTCTGGCAGATTTCTTAGATTTTTTACTATTGACTCTTATTACAGTTAACAGTGGTTATCCCTATATCAGGGAAGAAGATTATTGTTTTATCGACCTTGCGTTATAGTTAATAAGGCCATAGAAAATAATACTTAACATATAGCAGCACAATTGTGCATCTGCATGTAGCCAAAAATGATACTTAGATGGATTTCTGAACAACATCTATGGAATTCTATAAAAACTCTATACAATTATATAGAAATCTATATAATTCTACAGAGCATGGTAGAATTGGATCCAGAGTGTGTCCATCAGGTGCCCAGGCACCCCCTTTATTTTGGCTTTTTCTTGACAAGGCCTGTGATCATATCAAACCAAGAACAGTTAAGCGTTGTCCTGAAAGATGAAAAGCAGGAGATCCGAGAGGAATTTTTGGATTTTTTTACTCCTGAGGTTGAGTAGCTCGACTTGGACTGGCGTATGGTATGTCACTCTCACACACTTATAAATTGCTTCAGATGCCTGCAGCAATGATGGCGACTCCAACAGCCCTGGCTGTGGCTGCTGCCAGTCTTCTCCAGCCAATGCTGCAGCTGGCGGCCATCCCTGTTGCAGCCACTGTACCCGCAGCGACCGCCGGACACATCGCAGTCGTCGCCAAGGTCATCCCAGCGTGGCAGAAGGTTTGCTCTTTCTTTCATCAAGAGTCCAATGTGTTACTAAGTACAAAATAGTAATTTTATAGCAATATATATAATAATAATAATGTTTTAATTCAGACAAAAAGTCCATAGATATATATATATATATTGTAAGCATACAACATATTCATTAAGCTATTTATTACCCAAACAACCAATCGATCACTCATTTGCACAATATCGTTTAGAAACATAGTTTCATTTCTATTCAGCACCATCTACCGACATCTATCTGTGATTTGATTTATGCTTAATTGTCTCCTGCGAATGTCATTATGTGGCAGTAGACAGTTATGAATAGATTCAGCCATACAGTCTTTCACTGTCTCATTGTGTCATCACATAAGCCTGTTTGTTGACAGATGGTTGTGATGATTCGTGGAGCCGCAGGTGCCGCCTTTGTGATGCACATGCCAATTGCTATGCCGATGTTGTACGACGTGGCTCTGGCTGGTGCTCTGCCAGCAATGCCAGCTGCAGCCCCTGCTGCAGCAGCAGCAGCAATGCCACCCATGCCAGCTGCTGCCGCCTCAATAGGTGCTGCATATGCCGGTGCGTATGCTTTGATTGGTGTATGCGCCTGTTAACATTAGGTCTGTTTACTATCGTCTTCTGCAGTAAGTTTTTGTTTGAGACAACGAATGTTGTAGTTTCTAGCTCAAGACAACCAGTTTTAGCAATCTTGATGTCTACAATATCTTATTACTGGGCTGACAATCATAGAACAGAATGTTTTTTTTTTAATTAATATTAGTCTTTTAACAATATCATCATATACCACAAGTTTTTATGGTTAAGATGCCATGCCTTCTATTTTGGAATTCTTCCGTTTCTTAGGGTAGAATGTACTATTTTTCTAGTTGACGCACCCCTTCACACAGTTGCATTGACAAATTTCTGTTCACCGTCTTACATAATGAATGGCGTTTGATGCTGTTTGGCTAGGGCAGGATAGAATTGCTACTTCATCACTAGAGCTTAAGTGCAGCCCATACCACGCAAGTACTTATGATATCTAACAAATACTTAGGATATATCACCTACCTCAATGTTCAGAGACATTAAGTATTTTAAGCATCGCATGTATCATATGCTTCTTGTAAACCATATAAAAAATAATCAGTGTTGGTAACTTGTCACCTTATTAAATAACTTATATGGCACCTATATCTTCGGAAATTGGAGCTCAGAGGTGCATCAAAACAAGAGTTTGGCAATCTCGATATCAGTGTGCAAATCAAAAGTTGTCCACAGATGGATGGATACGCTAGGAGTGAAGCCATGGTTAAACAGATAAGTCTTCAGATTATGGGAAAATTGTATTGCTTCCATGAAACTTCATCTCTCGTCAGCAGACTGCATGAATCCTCTGTTCCAGGTCAGTGTTACGTGGCTGCAAACAAAGTGACAACCTTCGACGGTGTTGTCATCGCCATCCCTGCAGCAGCCGCTGCATGTGAGGCAGTCGTTGCCAAGGATTGTAGTGCACAGGCAGCGTTCGCTGTCACTGCTACTCCAGTAGATGCCAACATGATGATGAAGGCCGTCAAGGTGATCGCGCCTGGAGCCATGTTCGAGGTGATGCCACATGCTGCTGGAGCTGTTGTCGCTGTCAATGGTATACGCCGTGTCATCCCTGCTGCTGCTCCCATAACATTCACTGCAGGGTGAGTCATATGACAAGGCTTTTGTATCTCAGCCATTATAATCACCAAATTATTCTATGTTGTTATGTACTACATATATGAACACACAAATCTTAAAATGTTCAACATCTTTCTAACTTTTAATCATTTTTCACAGTAAATTTTCTGCATAATGTTTAACAGCTTTCAGCTTCCTTCCTTCTTAAAGAGGCACAGATTGTGTTGTTGGGGATATTAACAGTAATGGGAGGCAGGGGTGAGGAGTATAGTAACTGTAGGAGGATGGCGATCAACACACAAGTACAGAAGGTATGTATGGAGGAGGGAGAAGGCTTTGTAGACATGTTAAACTTTGTGGGAAGAGATAACTTTTTCATGAGAAATGGACTTCATCTGACTGGGAAAGGTGCTGCAGTTCTTGGGTGTGAGTTTGTCAGGGTTGTCACAGGTACCATAAATGATTTAAACTAGATGCGCAGGGGGAACTGACAGAGAAAACTTAAAGGAGTACTACTACAAATACACATCCAAAGAAATGTTCACCAATAATTTTGGAAAATTAACTTAAATGTGTATGCATAAATGCCAGGAGCATAGTAAATAAAAAAGTGAGTTAGACATTATGGTAGCAGATACTGACCCTCATGTAATAGGTATCGCAGAATCATGGGCAAATAAAGATATAGTAGATGCTAGCACTGACAGACTATGTAATGTTTAGGAAGGATAGATGAGAAAGAAGGGGAGGTGGAGTAATTTTATATATTAAATAATCTATCCAAGCATATTAAATAACACTGAAAAGTGAAGCAGATTGTGGGGAAGAAATTTGGTGTAACATATTTACCAAGAACTCAACATTAACAACAGAAGTAGTCTATCATAGGACAAGAGGATGATGTAAAATTACAAAAGGCAATAAGGGAGGTGAGCAAGGGAGAATGTGTTATAATGGGTGATTTTAACCATGGCCATATACAATGGAAATCATTAGAGAGTACTGGGAGTGATGATCATCAGTTTCTACTTCTAACACAGGATTGTTTCCTTACTCAACATGTCTTGGAGCCAACCAGAAGTGGGAATGTGTTAGATTTAATTTTGTCTTCTCAAAATGAATTAGTTGACAATGTTAAAGTACACGAACCTTTGGTTCAAGTGATCATAACCAAATCCATTTTTATATAAAAGTAAAAACAGGGAAAACATATAAAAAACAATGGAGGACGAACTTCAACCCAGGCAAATATAAAGAGATGAGAACATATCTAGCACATATAGATTGGAATAACTTGCTGAAGAACAAGATGCCAACAGAATGCTGGACTTGTTTAAAAGATGAGATTGAGGGCACTACTGAGAAATTTGTTCCATTAAGAAAACAAGGGAAAGGTCCAGGAAGAAACACTTGTCAAAAGAGGCTATTAGAAAAAATTGCTCACAGATGCTGTGGGGGTGTATAAACACACTGGTAATGTAGAAGACTACACAAACTACAAAGAGGCACTAAACCTAGCTACATTTGAAATTAGAAAATCCAAAATAAACTTTGAAAAAAAAATGGCAGGTGATATAAAAAACGACAGCCAAATTTTCTTATGTAAGGAGTAAACAGAAAGTTCGAGATAAGGTTGGACCACTGGAAAATAACGGTGGAAACATAATTCAGATGAGTTTCAAATGGCAGAGGTCCTGAATGAGTATTTCAGCTCAGTTTTTACCACGGAAGATATCAGCTCAGTTCCAGTTACTAAATCTGAGGGCGATAAATCATATCATTTAGGGCAGTTATTTGTATCTCCTGAAATGATAGCAAAGAAAATTAAGAAGATGAAAGATAATAAATCACCTGGAGTTGATGGGATACCACCAAAACTGCTTAAGGAAATTGTGGAGCAAATTAGTACACCACTTGCAAGTGTTTAACTTGTCACTAGAAGAAGAAATACTTCCTTCAGAATGGAAAGAAGCAAACATTATGCCGCTATTTAAGAAGGGATCGAGGAACAAGCCAGAAAATTACAGACCAGTGAGTTTAACATCAGTTGTATGTCAATTACTCGAAACATTAATTAGAGACCACATGGTGGAATTCCTTGTAAAACATAAATTAATAAATACATCTCAACATGGGTGCCTATAAGCAAGGTAATATCTAACCAATCTCTTATGTTTTTGGAATAAATTACAAAGTGGGTAGATGATGGGTCACCAGTGGATGTTGTCTACTTAGATTTTCAGATAGCTTTCAATAAGGTGCCACATCAAGGATTGTTACTTAAACTAAAAGCCCATGATATAGGTAATGATGTAATCAAATGGATAGGAAAGTGGCTTACACAGAGAAGACATAGAGTAATAGTAGATGGTGAGATTTCAAACTGGAAATCTGTTTTGAGTGGGGTACCACAGGGATCAGTATTAGGCCCTATACTGTTTTTAATATATATAAATGATTTGGAAGATGACCTATCTAGCAAAGTTCTGAAATTTGCAGATGACACAAAATTATTCAGAAAGGTTACAAATGATACAGATAAACAAAGTTTATAGGATGATCTAGATAAATTAGTTAAATGGTCAGAAAAATGGCAAATGTTATTACATTTTGGGAAATGTAAATGCATACACATAGGACATGGAAGAATATAAAATGGGGGATGCTGTAATAGGTAGAACCACACAAGAAAAGGACATTAGTGGTGACATGAAAGTTTCAGAGCAATGTGGGATTGCTGCTTCAAAAGGAAATCAAATTCTATGGCTAATTAGAACTATCATGCATAAGGAGAAACAGCTAATTGTACCCCTGTACAAAGCAATAATTAAACCACATTTGGAATATTGTATACAAGCATGAAGGCCATATCATAAGAAGGACATAGACAAGCTAGAAAGAATAGAACGAAGAGCAACTAAAATTATTCCAGAATTGAGAGACCTTAGTTATGAAAGCCGCTTATTAGAATGTGGTTTGACAACACTAGAGACCAGGAGACTAAGATCGAGGAGACCAAATAGAAGTGCTAAAAATAGTGAACGGTCATGAGGATATTGACAGGAATATGTTCTTCAAACTTAAAGAAGGCAGTAGAACCAGAGGACACAAAGCAGCATTAGTTAAGGAACAGTGTAGGTTGGACATGAGAAAGTACTCATTTTCACAGAGGGTGATAAATGAATTGAAGAAACTGCTAAATGATTGTGTTAATGCTAGTAGTGTGAATATGTTTAAAAATAGGATTGACAAGTATCTGATAAGGGCGGGCTATACATAGATGATAAAATTGTTGGACTCTCGATAAGCCGATGGCTTCCTTGTCCACTTGCCATCTGGAACTTGTTGTTTGGGATGGCAATCTTGTTAAATCATTAGACTGAATACTGATAGATGCTGCCATCCAGCGGTAGTGGGGCACGGTGGCATAGTGGTTAGAACATTGGACTCTCAATCGAAAAAAACCGGTTGGGATATTTTTTTCTCTCCACGTTGCCTCAGTTCACTCAACTGTATAAATGAGTACCCAGTTATAGACAGTGGTAGATATGTGAATGAACAGTCTTTGCAAAGTAATTGCAGAGAGGTTGAATGTTTCGTAGTCAAGTTGACGTTGAACTGAACTGATCTGCCAGGTGACGAAGTGTAAATCACTCTGAGCAGTCATACAGATTAGACACTGCGCTATATAAGAACTTACCTTTACTTTAGTCAGTTTGATGAAGACGGATGAAAGCTATCAAAACGATACAAAGAAAAAAGTAAAATTGACTGTGAAAAATGATTAACACTAACTAACAGATTACAATCACCACAATCTCTTCACGACTATCTTTCTAACTTGTCAGGGAGTTTTCATAATGGACACATATGGTTACACAGATCGATTTGACATTAACACTGATCTAGTGGGATGTAGTTTAAGGGGATATGATGGTCAACAAAAGGCAACATCGTGTCTTGGCAAGCAAATAGGAATGTATCTGCCAGGGATGCCTATTAAGTTTTATTTGGAATGACAACATAATGGATCTTTTATGATACATGCATGAAGCTACGACAAAGCGCAACATGACCTCATGCATTCATCCATTGTGAAGTAAGATATTGTGGTCATTGGTATGAACCATCCTGACAGTTAGGAAAGTGGTCCTACTTTGGACTTTTTGGTAATTAGCAGTCTTTTAACACTACCTCCATATACGAAGATTGTTACTGAGATACAACCTTCTTCTGATGTTGACAAATGTATCTGGAGATTTTCTTTAAATTCTTTCATTTCTTATTAGCAGATGCATAATACTGTAATGACTGGGTTGGCTTGTTGTAGTGGTGGCACATACATGGTTGTCCGAAGTGGTGACATGGTGGTCATTGCTGCCAAATTCCTTGGACTGACCATTGCTACTGATTGCGATCGGGTCATCATCCAGGTGAGTGTCAACTACAGCAGAGCTTGTTGTTGCTAGTGTTTAACCAGTCACTCAGATCAACATAGGCAGCTGTCAAATATGTCTGACAACAATTTGCAACTGCAATTAAGAATATCATGTCGGTGGTTTACTAGGAAAACCTTTTTGAACACACACATCTTAATTTCATGGGCCGTACCATACTGTACCTTAGATAACCCATTTTGCTTGCCAAATTAAAATATATTTGTATACACCTATTCCTATACTTGCCAATAACATTATATGGGCATGGTGTTTGTCTCAAAATTCAATTTATGTAACATATTTTGGCCTTTGTTTACTAAACTAGTCCACTTTCTGACAAATTAGCACTTTTATTTGAGACTTTGCATTGGTTCTGTGTATACTGGTGTGGTATAAAAAAGTGACCCCATAGAAAATATAGAAATGTGCCCCCGGGTTAGTTTTCTGATGCAGTATGCCCATTGAATTGTGACCCCCACTATAGAATCCCCATCCTAAAAATGTTTTAAACCCAATAAGTGGTTAGGAGCTAGGTGACACATTTAGGTTGATTAGTAGCATATATATATATATATATATATATATATATATATATATATATATATATATATATACAGTATATATATATAACTACATAATACATTAATGGGGATAATTAGATAATAATTGTTATGAAGTTGTTCACCATTCACACACACACACCACAGTCCCAATGTAATATAATAATTTGGTATTTATTGATTTAGTTAAATATAATAAATTCCTGCATAAAACCTGTATTACATTGGTATATTTAGTACAATAAATTTTTATTAATTCTGATTAATAGTGTTGTTACATTGTTTATATCTCGTACATGAATAAAACCTATTTTAACATGCTACATGCAAACCCAAAATATAAATAGAATATATGCCAAACTTACATACATACCAATGTAATATTTCAATTGCAGTCTGAATAATAAATAATTAGCAATGCAGTCACTTTTCTATAATAGAAATAGTTACTTTTCTATGGGGATCACTTTACTATCTCACGCCGGCATCACTTAGTAGTTCACAAGGAGTCTAGGTTACCCGATTTCATAGAACTGTGCATAAGCTTATTGGTCGTGCTGGCTAACTTGTCAGCCCTTGTCCTCAGTCAACCGGAGAAATTACCAGAATCTATCACTTCTAGAACACATTCTGAGTAAACTACTCTTTGTGTTTAGTTTATGTGATTCTTACTTTATATATTCTGTGGTAGAAGCTATGCATTATTAGTACTAGATATCACATGGCATGTTTCTTGTGGTATTTCAGGCTTCAGCAATGTTCCGTGGCAAGATCTGTGGCCTGTGCGGAAACTTCGACGGAGAGCGTGCCGGTGAATATGCAGGCCCAGCAATGGAAATCGCTGCCTCAGCGGCTGCGTTTGTTGCACAGTATGTCATCCCATCTGCCATGTGTCAGCCAGCAGCTATTGCTGGGGCCGCTGCCGCAGGTTGGTATATCATATCATGCCATTTTATTTCCACACTGGTGGCCTGATGCACCAATTTTCTGTGATGCTTTCTGCTACATCACAGAAGAGATGTAATACTTAGGATCTTGATAATACATAATGTAATACTCAGGATGCTTACAAAAGTGTTGATAGCCTTATATTGTAGTGTATAAAGGTAGAGCCACAATTTCATCAAAATTAAATAATAAATTTGCACAAATGAGCTATCATGTCATAGTCAATACTAGATTAAATTGTTCATAAAGAATCTGAAACAAGATGAGTGAAAAAGTAAAATTAAGGAGGGAACTTTAAGAAAAACATGCAGTAATCATCACAGGGTTTAATGGAAGGAAATAGAACATGTTTGGCAGGTAACGGCAACATGAATTTATTATCTGAAGACAGTAGGGTTCGTTACATGACAAGTATATTGTAAATGTTTTGATTCAGATCATTTTGAATGTTTTCATTCAGCCTGACGAGTTAGAGTGTTTAATTTCGATTTTTTTGGGGGGATTCCTGGTTTGAAGGAAAAGCCCACAAATTGCATCATATTTGAAAATGCTTCTTTATGCAGGAGGTGCTTGGAAGAACTTAATGTCTTTGGTTGCAATGCAGTGAGTTATTCATCTGTTTTCACCAGCGCCTGCCTACTGTGCCGTCATGCCCGCTGCAAGGAACCAAATGATAGAACGCTACTATGCTGGATTCAAGGAGTACTGCTTCACGGTGGACGCAGTGGCTGCCTGCCCGGCCACCTGTGCCCCCACTGCAGCTGTGGCACAACTGGCAGGAATGCACTGTCTGCCAGCCACCAAGATGTCCACCGTCCGACTGGCGCAGGAGGGCAAATTGCGAGTGCTACATGAACTCCAGTGGAAGTATGTTGATGCCTACGAAACTGTTGAAGTGCCTACAGCCTGTGCACCTGCTGCTTAAGTTCTTCACCAGTACACACATGGGCGCACACAGGACCACATGTATGAATGTACACGTGAACACATGCAGTCATGCTGGTGGACTTCTTCCTTCATGCATTGCTTTTCTAATTAGATCAGCCATCATTCGTTGTACTTCTGAGTATTTAATTTATGCACAAATAATGCAATAGTGCTAGTTCTGGTTGTTGTTGTTGTAGCAGTAGTAGATGATGTAATAACAGTCATATCAGTCAAACAAAACTACCGCGTGTTCAAGACATCTAAAAGCCTTTTAGTATTTCCATGTGTTTGCAGTACTTGTACATTACAATGAAAAGATACACATTTTGCAACAGAAAACAAAGATATCTCAGAGTTTACAATGTATTTGAAGTGGTAGTCTCATACTAAAGGTTTCTCTTATATAGCCCAGTATCCAGTCCGTAGGACCATTCGAAGCGCTTCACACTACAATATATATATTAATAAATATACATATTTTACTGCTCAATTGAAAGCAGTCGTGGACATCGTATAATCACTGGTTAATATCTGGAAAAATATAACAATATTTTAACACTACTGTTTGTAACAAATGTATCTATGCATGTTTCACAAGTATCTGAAATCGTAACTTATTACACCTCAAATGTTATATTCAACCACAAATCTCTTGTTTGGGCTAGAACTTAGACCAAATATATCCAGTACAGTATATTATAATTGTGGATATGAAATAAAGAGTAAAACCACCAATGAGACAGCATCATCTATGTTGTTTGTTACTCATTAATCCTATAATTTATATATCATAGCATTGCAGCTTATTACTAAATTCAACAGTTTACATGAACTGCAAACACAGTTAGGGCATTTCCACTTGTCTAAGTTAACGCCAACTCTAAGACCATAAGTCTTGACATCACAGCCAACCATGTGTAAGCATCCAGTGTAACAGAATGCAAATTTATCTATCCTTCACCAAATATTTGCAGCTAGATGACTAATATTTGCAGCTACGTAGGGACCAATATTTGCATGGGATTCGTGGCGAGAAATCAATGGACTTGAATGCAAAATATGTTGTGTCAATTTATATTTGCATTAAATTATACACCAGCAAATTTTATGTCAACTTAACCAAAATGCTAGACTTAATCCCATGCCAATACTAAATGGTATCAGTTCGGTGGACCCCACTTAACAGAATCGCAGATGTCAGAATCGACCATTTAGTAGAATAAAATATATTTGCTGGGACATTCCATATTTCAGCTGTATTAAAATGCCATGTTTTAGTGAACCAGCCGCATAATAGTGGGACACAGTAGCTTGGTGGGTAGAATGCCAGACTGTCAATGGGCAGGAAACTTGTGCAATTTTGTTCTCCCCATTTTGCCCGTTTCTTTCGGGACAGACACTAAATGCAGTTGGTCCTTAGCTTCTATCTGGTGTCTATGCTAGGGGAAGTAAAAGAACCCACACAGGGAAATAGAGAAAACCTGTCGTTGACAAACAGAGCCAATGACCTCGATCTACAAAAAAACATGGGCACTGCATTAGCTGCTGCCACAAAACTGGCTGTGATAATGAAGAAAGCGCCAGAAGCACCTTGTTTAGGAGAATACCGGCGGTATATAGCACCACACGTTATTAATAGAAACAAATTGCTCTAGCAATTGTGATTCTATTAAGCGGAGTCCACTGTTTATGTTATATGCATACACTGAGTACTATGAATCTTCTCTAATGTGTCACCCTACTATCAATATACACTTTCAGTGTAATAAAACCTTAAATAATATTTATATGTAATAAATTTGTTCCAACTCTCTATACTGTTTACACTATTGCTAAGGATGAAACTGTCACTTATCCTTCTGAACATCTTGATAGAGCAGGCCAAGCATTTGCTTGAACTGATGTAGTTCACCTTCCAACTGTGCAGTGCGGTTGAGAGCAGTAACAAGTTTGTGCAGTTTGGTCTGGATCACCTTCCCTTGTTTTTCATAAATATCAAACATCACTTGCTCCAATATCTCGCAAGCCTTGTGAACCTACATACAACCCAGAAAGCAGCAGCAGTGTGCAGGGAAATTACATGTGAAACTCTTGTTCATATCAATGGACATTTTAAAATCTCTTCTGAAATGTAAATTTTACTTCGCTTTCAATATTTTTATATATTCATGTCATGCACACAATGCTCAGTAAACAATAGAAGATTGTAAATTTCATCAGACTTATCAGCAGATTTTACATTGCTCTGGCATCATCAGTAATAATGTTCTTTTGACCACCCGTGAATGTATAAATGTAGTTCCAATCCAGTCTCTTCACTGAATCTCTTGCCAATCATATCCGTCAACATGCGTCGTCCAAGAAACAGGTAAAATAGAGCCTAGAAATTTCTTGGGGATACTGTATAGCTGTCATGCTAACTGTTTGCCTACCTCACCACTACTCTAGAACTTGTCTCTAACGTTTAACTTGTAAGTAATTTTAAACACATAGTAACCTTGAATGGCTAACCGAAATCTCTATGACATGCTTTCTCAACATACACCATTAGCAACCGTCGTTTGCAATGGCCTACTGCCATCTGGTGTGGAACAAAACTCTATCACTCATAATGTAAGGGACTGTGTAATATTAATAACACTACAGAACTGAAAAAAAATGGCACTGGCATCTCATTACTTTGAAAGTTTTTGTCAACAAGGACACCAAACTTATTTTGCTTACTTTTAATTAGGACCAATGTGGTTTGTCCAGTCATTGATTGTATGTCAGGTGGCATTAGTTTCTTCATTATCTTGAGAATCAAACTTTGGTGAACACTTATTAAACCAGATTTTGTGAATTTTTTTGCATCTCAATTTTTTTTTTAAGTGTACTGTACATTTAAATCTTGAATGATTACAGTATGCCAACTTCAACATACTTTTTAATGCTACACAAATTACACTTGCTTGCATACACTTATTATTAAGTGTACTATTCACCCAGACATGCTGTGATGAGACAACTGCAACTACACAGATGTGTAAATGAGAAAAAAGGCACTCACACAGTCCATAAAATCGATGCAGTGGACAACGTCAACTTTTATGATACATAAAACAAATTTCATCACCATAAGACTCACGTGCATTTCAGAAGCTTTCTTGTAATTTTCCATCAAGTGTGTGTCTTCTTTTCTTTTTGCATTGATGTCATCTATAAGTTGCTGCATACTTTCACTAAGCGAGGCCCGTGTGATGCACATTGAGGACTCTGCAAATGTGTGGGTGGCGCCAGAAGTGATGTTGACTGCCTCTGTCAGGCTGCCACCATCCATAGGAGCACTGTGCAAACAAGCAAAATTTATTTAAAAAATGTTAACATTAACACCACTTGGAACAGCAACTTTTGTCCACATATATAAAATAATATTACATATATCTAACAATAACATAATATATATATTATATATATTATATATATATATATATATATATTATATATATATATATATATATATATATATATATATATATATATATATATATACATACTAAATTAAAAGTTTTTGACAAGTATCATTACTAGAATATCTCTTTCCTGGATTAATCTGAAGTAAATCTGATTATCTGGTAAACAATTTACATAAAGATCCAGCTATCATTTCCATATATATCTATGGACCATAATGTTTGGATTGTATGCTTGGACCAATTGGTAAAGTCGTGCATTACTAGTAAGATATATTATCATAGTTTAAAATTTAAAGTTTTATAAAAAAACGGTAAGTTGTTGGCCAAATTTCTAGTTGCATGGAGGTATGGATAAATTATGAATGATTATATATTCATACTACTGCATCCAAGTTGGCTGACAGCATATGATGGCCAATTGTTTCCCAATGTTTGTCCAAAAACATCATAAATTTATATCTTTGGAGATACAGCAAACAGTGGCATGTTGTGCTTGTGAGAAATGCACTTGCAAGCATATCATTGTATTAACTTAATTTCAGACAATAAAATTATATGGTTTACAGCTGATCATGCTAGTGTTTTCCTACATACATAATTAAACAAATAATGGACCAGCAAAGATTTCATTCTTTCTGAATGAAAGATCTACAATTCTACTATCTACAAGTAATGACTCATTTTAGTTACCCACCCTCAATTTTTGATTGGATTTTGTATTTGTATGAATATAATAATTTTTTTTCATATTGTATACCAAACCAGTCATGGACATACATTTTGCTGTTTAATAGTAAACATTGTTTGCCAAATGCACAAATACCCTGGACATTTTTTCCAACTCAAGGATCATTGATGCAATATATTTAGGTTATAGATAGGATATGGGGGGGAGGCTAAGATATTGGTGCTGCAGCCCTGTGATCCAAAGTCCTAACACCCACATAGTCATTCACTTGAATTGAGAGCAACATGAACATGGCTACACATCAAATTGGAGTGACAGAGACCAGTAATGCATACAATCAAACCAGACACTGTGATTGTGAAAAAAATATACTGTGCACAAATGTTTCCCATATTACATTTGTACAGTTACATTTGAACCTCATGCCTGCTGAGCACAGTGTCTGGTATTCAGTATGTAGGAACACGATCCATTTACTTCACAAAGTCAATTACATGGATCATGGAAAGTATATAGAGGCACAGGACAGTTCTAAGTTTTAGTAATAATGAGATATTATGGTTGCAATTTGATATAAGTGTGATGATTTAGATAAGGTATATGGTACATGGATGTAAATATGCCCTCATGTGGTTGGCACTTCATACTAACTCAACAACTTAGCATGTCACTTTCATGACTGAAAACATGATGTGATATCATGCAAGCTGACCAAGACATTTTACCTGGCTTTTCCTGGCATTGCTGTGGCTGCGTTTTCGCTGACGGAATCTGTGTCATCCACTAATGAAGTTTCTTTATACCCATTCTGACTGGACATGTTTCTGTTGTGTCAGTCAAAACATAGTTAAACGTGTCACTGTAGATATTCAAACTAATTGTAATGATGAGAATTCAACAATAAAATGTCTCAATTATGATCAAATATTACCTAAACCAAGAGAAAGCCATGGTGAAGCTTCCATTCACCACTTCTATCCAATTCAATAATTTATTATTTTATAAAAAATAACTACACATACACCAAGGAAATGACTTTGGTTTATGAGGGAAACTCTTACTGATGCAAGGGCTTCAGCAAGGCCAAGGCAAGGGCTCAAGCCTATAAGGGGTCATTAAAAAATATGTAATGCCAGAGGGGGTGGGGGTATATGGCTAAATGTGTTTTTATTGTTCAGTATTCAAGTATTTAATTTAAAACAACTGTTCTAACAATTTGTTTGCACTTCATCGATGAAATAACTACCGGGTATAAATAAGTCTAAGATGTCAAACTATTCTAGTATTCTATAATAAAGGATTTGATAAGGTCAGTCATCGCAAACTGATTTACAAACTGCATTACTATGGCATTCAGGGTAAGACAAATTCATGGATCCTATGTTTTTTGTCAAGATAGAACCCAAATAGTGGTGGTGTTGGGTGAAACATCTTCCTAGGTCCCAGTAACATCAGGGGTACCTCAGGGTACTGTTCTTGGTCCATGTTTATTTCTTTCTTTAAACATCATTGACAACAAGTACATAATTATTATGCTTCATGGTCAAATATTAGAAACCATCTTGCAGGCTAAATATCTCGGTCTTACATTAACTTCAGATCTCAGATCTCCTGGAATACCCATATAAATAACATCAGATCTCCTGGAATACCCATATAAATAACATCAGATCTCAGATCAGTGGCTCCCATGATAGCGACATACTCAATGTCTTAATGGGAGTCTCCGTGACCATTTATTTTATTTACTTTGTTTATATGTCGATTGTATTACATTTACATGGTCAAAATAAATGAGTCTGAGTCTGAGTCTGATCTCCTGGAATACCCATATAAATAGCATCTCATCAAAAGCAAATAGATCTTTAAGCTTCCTTCGCAGAAACTTACAAGTTCCATCCATCAAAATAAAAACTAAATTTGTCAGACCCCTTCTTGAGAACAGCAGTACTGTTTGGGATCTCTAATATGATTCTCTACACACAAACACAAAAGGACAAGATAGAAATGATTCAACGTCATGCTGCCAGGTATGTCTTGCACCGTCATCAGAATGTGACAGACATGCTACAAAAATTGGGATGAAGGCCGCTGGCATAGCATAGGGTAGATGCTAAGCTCTGCATGATGTACAAAATAGTTTTATATGGTCTACTAGTGGGAATACCTTCAAATCAATACCTTGTTCCTGTGAATATTATTAATAGGAGACAACATTCCTTAGCTATATACTTTATTCCATATGAAATGACCACTTATAAATATTCCTTTTTTCCCCAGTACTATTTGACTATACACACATTGTTAGTTTAAACAGTATGGATGCATCTAAGAGTAACATTCAGACACTTTAGTATACAATACATTATACATGCAACAACAATTTACCTGTATATATTTTTGTGTTCGCCTATTGGTCTGCCTGTACCCTCAGCATGTTGAAGCTAGGCAGAATTTTGGAAGAAGGCTTCACACGCCAGAGAAAGTTTTCATACCAAATCATACTTTGACACTAAATTAAACATTAATTGACTAATCATTACATAAATTACTCAGAACGCATGCGCACAAACAAACGAAATTCCTGCGTTTGATCAAACATGGGTTGTTTGGATCAGGGTTGTTTGATTTAAATCATTTGATTTAAATCATTGATTTAAATCATGATTTAAATCATTGATTTAAATCATGATTTAAATCACTCCAAAAAAAATAAAAAAATCTTTGATTTATTTTTTTTTTTTAACTTTTTTGTATGTTTTTTAATATAAAACACAAAGTGTGCACACTTGTGTAGCTGTATTGTCACCAGATAGCCTGATAGTCAAACATTTTATGACATTGTGTATGTTTGAGCTATTCCCTTTCTGAATGCAGTGATGCCACACAAACTTGTCTTCCAGAGGAAGTATCTTTTCAACACAGAAGCCCTGAGTTAAAGTCCTCTTATAGCTTGTGCTAGTTGTTACCAATTCAGTATGTTGACTCAGTTGTTTAATACTGTACCAGTTAGCATTCTGGTTAGAGACCCTTAGAGTACACAGAGCCCTGGACAGGTGCTACTCCACCCTATAGGCAAACAATAACTACCACAGCTACAGCCACAGACACACAGCAAGACAGGTTATGCAACTACAGGGGGTGAGGCCTTGTGGACATTGTCTAATGTCTTTATATAAGCAAAAATCATGTACCCTCTGTTAAGACAAGAACCCAAATCGATTTGAATAGAACATGTTTGCAAAAGTTTACGAATTTAAACATATATATAAATATCTATATACCAGATTTAAAAAAAATTAAAAAAATCAAATAAATCCGATTTTAATTTTTTTTTTAATCCGATTTTTTTAATAAAAATCATGATTTTTTTCAACCCTGGTTTGGATTAAACAACTTGAGTCGATTTCGTCTTCCGTTGACTTGAAACTTCTATCGAGAAGTCGTCTGCTCAACTACCCAGTCCGAGCTCGAACGCTACGAACTTGTAGTTTGCCACTATTAATTATTATAGCTTAACTTAATTTAACCAAATTAGCTACTTACCCTATGTGGCAAAGGCGACTTGCTATTATATAAGCCTGCAGAATCTACAGGAAGAAGAAAAACTATTTAAAAGCACTGAAAACCGAACGCGCAACACTATATAATGGTCTTACTGTGCGCTTGATGGCGCCACTTGTCAAAATATTTTATTTTTATTTTAAGGAACCGACTGCCAAATCTACATCATTGTATGATTAATTGGTATGCACGGAGCTATGTGTGGTACACACATACATAATCCTTTGCTTCAGCAGAAAACAGAACCTATATATATATATACTATTTCCTAAGATGTCCGAAAGAGGCGCGCTGGTCGCATGTTTCTTTGTAGCTTAGCGTAACTGGAAGTTATAAAACTTTCTAATTTTATCTTGCTGCATGCATGTCTTGCCGATTCGCCATTGCATGTAGTGGAAGTCGATGTGATGGCTGAAGGCGTCGTTCTAGAAACGTTGAGCAATCGGAAGCTGGCATACTTGACCGTGAGTTTGCTGCTGCTCCAAATTACCTTCTACCTGATCGGAGGATTGATAGGTAAGTTAACTCATCGTTCTGAGGAGGTCGAGGGTATTCAACGACAACGATGAATGCACAATAAAGACGGAGGTCTGTGATTTGAACCAGATGATTCTCACATACCAGCCTCATGGCTGGGATGGTGGGACTGGAGATATTGCAATCATGTACATCTTTGACTTTGGACAATTAAAGACTTACTCAGTCACACAATAAAATGTCAACATCTTTCACAAGTGAGCAAATTATTGCGTCTTGGGAGATCCTTTAGAAGCTAAAAATGGGCTTGACAAGTACTACCTAGTTAGGCCAGTATATGTGTACAAGCCTTGCTGGCTTAAGAGTTCTTAATATGGGCCACTGTTATCGTAATAATTTATAACAGTATATGAAAATATAAACAACATTATTTAAGAAAGATGTCAAGGAAAACACACGTAGATCAAGATTAACAACGTTGAATAAAGAGTTTCAAAACCAGTATTTATGAAATTACAAATCGTATTAAAAATAAACTAAAAACAACAACTGTTATTAAACAACAACCGCCACAACATCAACAACCGTATCAACAACAGCTGGAAGCATGATGGCCCTGCATGGTCTCGTGGTGCTGATACATCTCACTCATGGGTGGAATAGATCTTTTGAAGCAACACATTATATGCATGCCACACAAAACGAATTATATGCATGCAACGCAAAACGGTCTACAGCGTGTCCAGAGCCGACCACTGATCTCTGCACCAGGTATCAGCCGGGCGCATCAAATCAGGACCTCGCCTCCTGTGCAACCAACAAACTCTCATACTGTTAAGTGAGCTTAGGACATTACGTTACTCTAACAACTGTAAGACTGAAATGTGGCAACCTCACAGTAGTTATTGCACAAAATACAGAAAAATACAATACATGTCTCAAACAAGTTATGTGACAGTGGTGCCATCCACAAGGGTAAATAAAAACACAAAAGTTACTGGATCACATATGCATGAACTCCTATAAAGGTCCTCCTCAACTTTTTTAAATTGTTTCGTTCATCTCTTCTTTTCTCATTTTGCACAACAAATTTAATGGATATATAAGTTCTATCTATATTATAGACTAACACGACATGCTAGCTGTTTGAGTGTTTGTACAAATTTGTTATTTCGTTGTGGTGCAATCATTGGCTAAACTATGAAATTATTTGTTTACAAAAAAAAAATTTTTAAAAGACAAAGGAGGTCAAGCTGTCTATGTATAACATAAAGATGTTCACACTTTCACAAGTTACACAATCTGAACTGACCAACCATAGACACACTCAACCCCCAAAAATAACATAGATCCATTTTAGAGCAGCTTTATTTAATTTCTGCATATTATGGTAGGGGAAGGCAGTGTTAGTTAAGCCATGTTTCATTCTTTTTGATATCTATGGTACAATCATATTACAGTGGGCTAGATTTCTTGAGGAGGGAGGAAATTAATATTTCATATTGTGTGTATTTCTTGCAGCTCCTGCCCCCACGAATGTGCAGATTATATTGGCAACAAAATGTCTGGATGTCGGTGGAGGTCGAGCTTGGACTAAATGGCACTACTCCCGAGGAGCAGGAAAATGCGAATTTGTGGAGGAGTTTGTGGATCCACGAATCATGTCGGAAGAAATCTCAACAAACGAGATTGTGTTCGTGTTCCAGTTTCCTATACCCAGAGATGGAAGGGAACTGGACATGTCCCGATGGTTCCAGAACATTATCAGTGTTCTTCAGCTGGATGTTGAGTATAATCCAGAAGTTCAGTTTGGTAAGTAAGCTGAGGTGCCAAGTCTACATCTTTTTAATCAAAATCTGCCACCACACTGCAATTTTTAAAACTCTCTTTTAATCCAAATATACCACCAAACCACCATTTCATGTAGGAAATGCACCAGGCATAAGTAAATATATCCTAAATTTGTCTTATGTATTTATAATATGAGCTGGTCACTTTATATCATACACAAACATACTAATTTGTCTTATTCTAAGTGAGAAACGGTTGCAAAAATATCTTTAACAGATGGATCATTCTGTGTCAAATCAGCCAATTTTCAGGAATTTTCAAGTCTCAAAATTTGCTTATATCATAACCAATGAATAAATAACTATACCTGAGCACTACTGCAAAAGAACTAAGCATTTACATTCAAGTATGATAGGACAAAAGACAATGGGTGTACTGGGTGCACGAAAATGTATAATAACATTTAAAGAAGTTTCGAGAAGGATTTCAGCAGTCTGTATTTCATTGTTGTGTTACAGTACAGTGTCCAAATTGCTGACAATAACCTATTAGTTCAGTATAGTTCTAGTTGCTATACTTTCAGAATAATTCAGCCTTATACTTTAACTTTTTTATATTTTCGAATTTCTGCACCCAAAATGAGAATGTGGGATAAGTCCTATGAACACCATTTTTTAACTGTGCATAGTTCTTTATTAGGTAAACTTCATATCAAAATTTCAGGGGGTGTTCTGTCTCGTTTAATATATGTTGCAGCTGAAAGTTACTTTTCTGTCCAATGACATTTGTCTCCCAAAGTAGCCAAAAATATCCAAGATAAAAGTGGCAGAATGTTTGACATTTTAATATGTTGATTACCTAATAAAGGACTATGCTTAGTTAAAAATGGTGGTCATAGGACTTGTTCCACATTTTTATTACACAACAATGAAATACGGACTGCTGAAATCCTTCTCAGAATTTTTTTTATTTTCCGTTTTCGTGCACCCACTGTCCTTTGTCATATAATTCTTGGATTGTGCATAAATAATCTGCACAAATATGTCTATATATTCAACAAATTTAAGATCTGTAGCTTGTAAACTTCTTAAGTTAGAAGCACCTCAAAATAAATAAAAATACCGGGTGTGTTTTATTATTGTTTGACATTATAGAGCATTGCAGACACAATTTACATACAAATACTTAGTTTATTTACAGAAGTACTCAGGTAAAACTACTTATTCATTGGTTAAAATTTAAGCATATTTTTAGACATAAATTTTTTGGTTGATTTGACACGGAATGATGACCCAGACTGTCTCAATTTTATGAATTTTCTTTGATAAAAATAAATTTTTGTGTGCATGGGCTTTAATTAATGAATGTGTTCTTTTTTGTAGATGATAATCCTGTAATTACAATGGATGCACGACTCGGCTACAAGAACAAATATGATAATAATTCTGACTGGACTGAAATTGCCAGATCAACAGAGATACGTGATTTGAAATGCACCATATCAAAGGTTAGACAATAGGAATTAACGTGAAAGTTTACACAAATGTTATTTCTGCTTCGTACTTAATTGATTGCCATTCATAAAGAACATCTAACTGACTATGTATGTACACAGGACACACACATCACAACACACACACACAGATAATGTTTATACTGTAGAGCATGATTATACGATAAAAACAATCAGACTTTGTACCTTTAATTCTACTGTGATGACATAGCCATACTGTCACTGACATAGCCACACTGCCACTGACATCGCTACACTGCCACTGACATGGCCACACTGACATAGCCACACAGCCACTGACCAGGGCTGGGTCCAATTACACAAAATTGTATCAATTCCATTACATTTTTTATTTCAATTACAATTACACTGTTTCAATTACAATTACATTATGTGGAACCAAATATGTTCAGCATTTGTTTATTATGTATTTTTGCGCGTTTTGCTGAATTTCAATATTTTGTACACAATTGATAAACAAATATAACAGTAATGTTTGTACGTTTTGTTGAATTGTGACTTTGAATTATACTAAATAAAAAGATAGCCGTTTAAAACATATTTTTATTATATAAAAATACAATGCAATATCCAGACATATTCCAATGCAGACATTTATCCGTGCACATTTCTTAAATTTTTCTTTGGAAAATACTAATAATAGGGTTTGATGTGTTTACTTTGAGGTTGTAGCTCCTGCTTTAAGCTGACATTCTTAATTGGTCTGCCCTTTGCTTTGTGTGAGTTGGGAATGGGAACAGAGGCCATATAAACGGTCCTTGCCACCTGACCTGTCTCCAACCCACCACAACACAAGGGGTATTATTGGCTTGATAACTCTGCAATGTTTCACTGAGCTGATATTTTCTGAAGCAATATCAGGCTACAAGTCTTTCCATGTTGTTTGAATACCAGCTTAGCATTTGTCTGACAATGTCTGTGCATTGTTTATTGCTTCCTGGCTGTTACCAACTTACTGAAAAGGCTAATTGCTAAGGCTACCCACCACTAGCACCACTGACCAGTACCCACCAGACAGTGAATACTGAGACTTAAATATAAATATATAAGCAGGTGTTATTATTAGTCTTGATTTTCAACTCATGTGAGACTTAAATTATATTTTTATTGACAATAATTATTTGTTCAGGTAGTTTGTGATATGAAACGTACTGTAATTGATTGTAATTGAAATAAATTTTCAGTTATAAAAAATATAACAATTACAATTACAGCAACATTTTGAAATCATAATCAATTACAATTACACAGTTTTGCTGTAATCAATTACATAATTGGACTCAGCCCTGCCACTGACATCGCCACACAGCCACTGACATAGCCACACAGCCACTGACATAGCCACACTGTCACTGACATCGCCACATAGCCACTGACATCGCCACACATCCACTGACATCGCCATATTGCCACTGACATCGCCACACTGCCACTGACATAGCCACACAGCCACTGACATAGCCACACAGCCACTGACATAGCCACACAGCCACTGACATAGCCACACAGCCACTGACATAGCCACACTGCCACTGACATAGCCACACTGTCACTGACATCGCCACACAGCCACTGACATCGCCACACATCCACTGACATCGCCATATTGCCACTGACATCGCCACACTGCCACTGACATAGCCACACTGCCACTGACATAGCCACACTGCCACTGACATAGCCACACTGCCACTGACATAGCCACACTGCCACTGACATAGCCACACTGCCACACTATATTGGATTGTTGCAGAGAGAGAAAGGTCATGCGATTGACTGTGACCTTCTTCCATTCTTTGAACTGGGCAGCTGCCACCATGACTACTATCTGGTCAACATCCGGCTGCCGGTAGACGAGAAGAGAAAAATTAATATAGGAATTGGCGAACTCAAGAACATACATCTGATCGTGAGTAATTGCTCTACCATGGTGGCAAGGTGTTACATGCAGGGCTGCTGTAGCACAATGGGTGAGTTACAGAGCGTGTGTGAGGCTGTGTCTAGAGGACTGGGGTTGACACTTGTCCAGACAATTTCTCCATGATGCCTGTGAGCTCTGTATAAATGAGTATCAGGCTATAGACAGTGATAGATGTGAATGGACAGCTGTTGATTGCAGCATTTTTTTATTTCTATGAATTTTTATTCCCATGATACAATGTCACTTACGAAAAATAGCTGTAAGCTGGCCAAATATGTAAATTACTCGAAACATTAATTAGAGACCACATGACGGAATTCCTTGTAAAACATAAATTAATAAATACATCTCAACATGGATTCCTAAAAGCATGGTCATGTCTAACCAATCTCTGATGTTTTTTGGAAGAAATTACAAAGTGGGTAGATGATGGGTCACCAGTGGATGTTGTCTACTTAGATTTTCAGAAAGCTTTCGATAAAGTGCCACATCAAAGATTGTTACTTAAACTAAAAGCCCATGGTATAGGTAATGATGTAATCAACTGGATAGAAAAGTGGCTTACACACAGAAGACAGAGAGTAGTAGTAGATGGTGAGATTTCAAACTGGAAATCTGTTTTGAGTGGGGTACTATAGGGATCAGTATTAGGCCCTATACTGTTTGTAATATATATATATATATAAATGATTTGGAGGATGACATATCTAGCAAAGTACTAAAATTAAAAAATTAGTTAAATGGTCAGAAAAATGGCAAATGTTATTCAATTTTGGGAAGTGTAAATGTATACACATAGGACATGGAAATATGGATGAGGAATATAAAATGGGGGATGCTGTACTAGGTAGGACCTCACAAGAAAAGGATTTAGGAGTAACATTTAGTGCTGACATGAAAGTTTCAGAGTAATGTGGGATTGCTGCTTTGAAAGGAAATCAAATTCTAGGGCTAATTAGGAGAACTATTACGTATAAGGAGAAACATCTAATTGTACCCCTGTACAAAGCAATAGTTAGACCACATTTGGAATATTGTATTCAAGCATGGAGGCCATATCATAAAAAAGACATAGACAAGCTAGAAAGAATACAACGAAGAGCAACTAAAATGATTCCAGAATTGAGAGACCTTAGTTACGAAAGTCGCTTAGTACAATGTGGTTTGACAACACTAGAGACCAGGAGACTAAGAGGAGACCAAATAGAAGTGTTTAAAATAGTGAACGGTTATGAGGATGTTGATAGGAATATGTTCTTCAAACTTAAAGACAGTAGAACCAGAGGACACAAAGCAGCATTAGTTAAGGAGCAGTGTAGGTTGGACATAAGAAAGTACTCTTTCTCACAGAGGGTGATAAATGAATGGAACAAACTGCCAAATGATTGTGTTAATGCTAGTAGTGTGAATATGTTTAAAAATAGAATTGACAGATATCTGATAAGGGCGGGCTACACATAGATGAGAAAATTGTTGGACTCTCGATAAGCCAATGGCTTCCTTGTCCACTTGCCATCTGGAACTTGTTGTTCGAGATGGCAATCTTGTTAAACCTCTCCATTTCTCTGTTAATGTTCTTTGTAAATTAAAATAAATGTGCATATAAAAGTGCTATTCCTGTATGTGTGCGTGTACAACTGTGGGTGCACATGCATATGTTTGCATTCATACAGTTACAAAACTGTTTGTGTACACTTGCAGCTGTGGAATGGTTGCCATTGCCACCAATCAGGTAGTTAGTGCATGCCTGATAAATGCTAGCAGTGTCAATATGTTTTTATTAATTAACAAATGTCTCGTAAAGACTGATTACACATTGGTGAATAATCTTTGGACTCTTGATAAGCCAATGGCTTCCTTGTCCACTTGGCATCTGGGGTTTTTGTTCTGGATGGCAGTCTTGTTGATATATAATAGAACTATGAGCCCACTGCCTGTCTCTATCCAGCTATGAGGAGTTGTCCCTGTTTTGTAGGCGATTCACCCAAACGGTGGTTTCAGCAAGGTGTGGTTTTCATTAAAGACATGCCTTTTCCCAACGATGCTGGCTGTACTTATATGGTTCTGGAATCGAATCACACAGCTACAGCGCCCATCAAATCTGCTCGAAAGGTATCTATGCAACAAATCCTTGTTGGGTTTACCATTAGCACTGTTAACCAAAGGTTGTTTTATTTGGAAAATACATGTATGTACATACCAGCTCACGAACACATTTATGGTTACATTGAAGAGATATAGAGTCAGGAAAATGTCACGGATAAAGACTCACCATTTTAGGTAGGAAATAAAGTCGCAGTTGAGGGTAGGAAATTAAATCACAGTTTGGGGAAATAAAGTCACAGAATATAATGTCATGGAAGCTAATTTGACTCTTATTTGAGGTTACCCGCAGGAATACTACATTCGTTCACATTGACAGTATGCCATTGACAGCAACATGCTAAAATACAAGAAACAGCAACACAATCTGCTTAGCAACAAATTCACTTGGCATACCTCATATATACCTATTACATTTTTTGTGGGTCTATTTTTATGCCTTTTTATGTTATGGTTTGTCCCTTTTTCTGTGACTTTATTTCCTAGATTCACAGTTACACCCACTGCTACCACTCAGTATCAAATCAGTCCAATCACTTGACCAGAAAGCCCTGGTTCGATAAGTTGTGCTCAGTTACTTGCTGTCTGGTGGTTCTTTCTCTGTGTGCATACATGACTGTATTTGACCGATGTACCATTGGAACATGGCATATATTGTAATCTTCTTACATATACTGATCTCTGTCGTGTTTATTGTTGCAGAATGCTTCTAGCCCTTGGAGTGACTATGGCATTTCTGAACTGTAAGTATTTTTGATGCAAACTCTAATATAGTTACAGTCTTGCTGTTTTACTAGGTTATTTTTAAACATTTAGAAGACTGTCATATTTTCCAAATGTTTAACATTAAGATGTTTCACTCGTGCTGTTTAAATCAAAATCATAAAAAAATTTCTATCAAAAATGGCATTGATTCTCAATTTGGCAATATCTGTTCAAGATGGTGGCCATTTTGTTTGTTTGAAATGGGGGTCTAGCAGAAAAATTTTTACTATACAGTTTAGGTAGAAAAAAATTGCAGAGTTCCTATATTTCCTATAAGTTTTTTTACCAAAAGTGGGTGGGCACACTGCTAGTCTTGTATATTTCTGTGGGGCGTATCGGCTAGAACGTCCGGCTCTCAATTGAGTTTGGATTCCTCTTGCTGCCGTTTTAAGACTTGGGCAATTTTTTGCAATCTCCACTTTGCTCTAGTTCACTCAGCCATATAAAAAGAGTCCCTGGTTATAGACAATGGTGGATGTGTGAACTAGTAGCCTATGCGCAGTAATTGCAGCATGGCTGAATGCTTCACAAGCTGAATGCTTGGCATTGGAATGAACAGGTCTGCCTGGGGGTGAAGTGTAAAGTGCTTTGAAGTCCCAAGGACTGGATATCATACTATATCGCAACATACCTTTCTTTCTTGTATTGCCAGTGCCGGTCGAGTGGTTTACGCTGTGGATCTACATGCCATACATGCTGCTCTTCAGCGACATCCGCCAGGGACTCTTCCATACGGTCCTTCTCTCGTTCTGGATCATATTCACCGGCGAGCATATGATGGTAAGTAGTCAGTTGAATAGTTTGGTGTTTTTGATGTATCCATTCAAAGTGCTGCTTGGTCCACATTGAAGTGGATTTTCTTGATTGATCGGTGCAATCTTAATCAGTACAGTAAGATCCCGCCATTACGACCACAACTTCCACGCATGAGTGAACATTGATCATCCCTGCCACAACTGGCAAACTCCTAATTTTTTTCCAGAAATCTCACAATTTCAGTTGCATACAATTGCAGATAGTATATGTATTGACAATTTGTCTAGAAACACAATAACGTTCGTTTTTGTTTGAAACTATGTTACGTTACTCAGGTGCAAAGTTACAGTGAATTAACAATTGCCCAGCCAACCAATTGTTTACACCACTCCACCAGACGTTTTTTTTTATAATCAAGTTGTGGCAGTGGTGAATCTGGTGATATGGTGAGTGGCGCCACTGTTGAGCAGTGTGTTAAGACCACTTACAAAATGGTCAGAAGAGTGAGGGGTTTGACCATCCTCGAGTTTTGTTTACATGGAGATGGGAAGTATTGTTGCTGCTACAAGCGACCGCCTGCATTATGAGACCATGTGTCATTCACTACCACAATCCGCTCATCCCTGTATTAAGTAATAACCTGTATTAGTGACCACATGTATTAAGATACCACTTTTCGACCATCCACTGCATGGCCAGCCGGTCGTTTAAGACATGTTTGGCTGTACTTTTTAAGCAAATACAGTGAAGGTATTTAAAAGCTATTAATATTACGGTTTAATGCGTCATGTCTCCAGTAAAATTGAATGACTGGATTTGTTTTTAAAAAATTCTTTGGTTTCTCTCCATGATTTCAAGGCTGAATAAAATGGTAACAGATGCGTTGGTACTGATGCGTGATGCACTGGTTATTTGAAATGTTTATGTTTTCCCAGGATCAAACAAAGAGAGACAGACTGGTGCTGTACTGGAAACATCTGGGTGCAGTGGCCTTTGGTTGCATCTGTCTGTTTGTCTTTGAACTGTGTGAACGGTAAGCTCTCTGTTGCAATCCTGAGCTAAAGCTTAAAACGTAATCACACAAAGGATCATCATTGTATTGCTCAGTGAATTGGTTTTTAGTTTGTAATGTAGGCAGGTATTAAAGGGTCATGTCAAAACATCATGAACAATTTTGGTTTCTTTGGGGTGTGTGGGTTAACAGCTATTTTGTTTAGCTACGTACATGTATTTCCCCCCCCCCCAATTTGGGGGCGTGCTGATGAAAGAGAAACAAATAAATGACTGTCTGCTATAATCATGTTAGTGTGTATCTGTGTGTGGTGTGTGATGACTACAGCTTGAAGAACAAGGACATTTACACACGTAATTCAAAGTTTCATGTAGGGGGAGGGGGATCTGAGCATATATGTTATCGGTGATAAGATATTTTGTTCAGTATCAGCTCCCCTAGATATGCCATATAGTTCCAAGACTCGCAAAGTTAGGAGAACCAGAGTAAAAACTAAGATAAACATACACAATAACAACATTTAGAAATAAACAGATGGGTGTTATAGTTGCATTAAAATACCATATCATATGAATTCCTAATCTGTGTGATGTTTTACTTCCAGTGGTGTGCAGCTGACGAACCCTTTCTACAGTATTTGGGCAACCACCTCAGGCAGCAAGTTGGGTGTATCCTCTTTCTGTCCAACTGCCCTGGCACACTGCCCGACAGTGCCACTCGGCATGTCACCACTGTACCAACATTATAAATTAAAAATGGACAGTTGCAGGGTGGTCTAAAGGTTTGATTGGCTGAGGAACGTCACTGTTATTTACAACTTGTTACGTCAGTGCATCTGTGCACCTGAATAACTTAACATAGTTTCAAGCAAAACATACGTTATTGTGTTTGTAGACACAGTTTCAGTACAAACACTATCCACAATTATGAAATAAAGATGTGCAGAAACTGCACATCATGTGTAGGTTGTGGCAGTGGTGAAATGGTGAGTGGCGCCAACTGGTGGGGAGTTTGCAGTCCTGACACAGGTGCTGCCATCTGGTGAATCAGTCATGCACTTCATTCCACATTACAGTACCAGTAAAAAGTAACATTTACAATTTCCTTATATTATGTGGGACGACACTACCGTTATATTTTAAGACCTTGTGGATGTTTCCTTAGTTTGTGCGTGCAGTATGTGTTTGTGATCTTGGCAAGTTGTGCTGCCTGCGTATACTTTGTCTTCCTCTGCTACATGGTGGCCCGAGCACTCATCAACATCTACTCCAAGCGCTCCCTGCTCTCACAGATGAGCAAAGCGAGGAGAAAGTACTACAAGGTACATGCTCACAACCTCTTGTCCCATGGCTGTTTTAGTAAATGGGATATATCTACTAGTAAACTAGTAATAATTGCAGATTTTTGCACATTAGTAGTTGAAATGTGTATGATTTTATTTATGATGTATGCACCATTATAGAGTGCCCCAGAACAATTATTTGGATGGGGCGCTGCATAAGACATTTATTATTAAAGGGGTAAATTAGTATTGGTTATCAAAGTTTACTGGGAATATGCATTAGTATTGATTAATTTTACACATTGCTGGTGTTACTTTGTGCTTATTATGTCTTCTCTCACAAGAGTTAGAGTTGTAAACATACTTACTAAAATATGAGTAATAAAATTAATGTGGAAAGAGAAATATTTTCTCACAAATAAATGCGGTCTGGTTTTACATTTCTTAAGAAATCCTATCCTATGCAGACAAACAAATATGGCTGAATTGATCGGGCACTCATGAAAGTGACTCCTCAATTGACATTAGTTAAGAGATACGAGAAGAAGTACTTGAATCGCAAAAATATTGGCAGATACAACCAGTGCTTCATGACTATTATTTTGACTCCATTTAATTGGCGTAAAGAAGTAGCACAATGACGTCTGTCAACAAATAACCTACATGCTCCCTGTAACATTATACCTCCATAACTTTATCAGTTTGTGTTACTCAGAATAACTGCTGCTGTACATTTTTATTGGTCACTGGTGATGTATGATACCTTTCAGGGTCTCATATATCGGTTCAACTTCCTCATGTTGACCACCGTCGTGTGTGCAGCCATCACTGTGATCTTCTTCATCATTGGTCAGATAAGTGAAGGTCATTGGAAGTGGAATGAGAACAAACTTGAATACAACAGTGCCTTCCTTACTGGCAAGTATATATCACTCGTTATGTTGTAGTGACTCTGGTCAGTGACTCAAGTCTCTTTAATGGTGTTGCTATCTTTTTTATCCCTGAACTCTGGGGTAAAGCCGGCACTGATACTGGTCAACAAATTTTTTTTCCTGCTTCATCACTGATCCTGTTTCACTTCTGTCTCCACCACCCATGTCCCCTCCCCTCTATCCCTTGCCCTCGTTCTACCTTCCCATTCCTGCCAAATCTCTCTTTTCGCAGTCTTCCCATCTCTGTCTTCTGCTTCGCCTCCACCCTGAGCACATCTGCTCTCTTCGTTAACTGTTCCTCTTCCATTTGTTCCTCATGTCTAACCCACTGACTGACTCCTCACCAACTTCCTCCTGAAACTCTTTCACAATATCTTCTAATATTCCGAATGAGTCAACCTGAGTCTCCAGTTGAGTGGCCATTTCCAAACACACACACACACACACACACACACACACACACACACACACACACACACACACACACACACACACACACACACACACACACACACACACACACACATTTGGGAAAGCGCCTATCATCAAATTAATTGTGGCAAATGACTTAAACCAACTCACTGTCATAGGCATTGACTTATCTTAATATTATCCTCAGGTTGACTCATATCCAAGGGAGTCTCATCCATGCAAATACAAAGTGCCAAATGACTCTCCTCGAGTTCCAGTTTTAGTAACTTGAATACAATCAATGGTTGAATTTACTGCTGACCTGGTGATGTTGGACTGGTGTATATGGTGTTGAATCACCAAGTGTTGAAGAACACTGATTCATTTGACTGACTTGTTAAAAAAATGTAGTTATAACCCAGTGGTAAAAAAATTTATAGAATGATATCTGCATGAGAAGATTTTCATTTTTCAAATATCTGTCTAGACTGTCAATGGCTCTACTATGGTGAATACTATCATGGGATGCAAACTAATTCTACCAACAATCTGACATTTTTCGCCTTTGTCTTGATGCAAAGGATATTCAACACACTTGGTTAGAATAATCTTCTGAATGACTGGAAATATATGTGCTGTGTTTATACTAATAGAAGTGAACTCCATATGCATAACTGTCAAAACCCTCATTAATGCCTCTGGACTATTATGAGTTGACAACTTCTGTCTGTTATGCAGGTGTCTATGGCATGTGGAATGTCTACATCTGTTGCCTACTCATTCTGTATGCACCGTCTCACAAGTCCAAGGCTGTAATAACTGGTAGGTTCATGTTGCAACACAAGTGCGTTATACACACGGGTCATTCCGCGTTAAATAAACCAATGGTCAAAAAATTGATGTCTCAGAATTTGCTTAAATTTCAACCAATGAATAAGTAGCTCTACCTGAGCACTTCTACAAAAAACTAAGGATTTGCATGCACATTATGTCTGCAATGCCCTATTATGTAAACGGGGTAAGCACCCAAAAAACGCACCCGTTATTTTTATCTGTTTTTAGGTGCTTCTTACTTAAGAAGTTTACAAGCAACAGATCTGAAATATGCTGAATATAAATATATATTGGTGCAGATTATCTATGCAAAATTCAAGAATGACAATGGGTATACTGGGTGCACGAAAATGGAAAATAACATTTAAAACAATTTCTGAGAAGGATTTCAACAGTCTGTATTTCGTTGTTGCGTTACAGTACAATGTCCAAATTGCCACCATATATTGGCTGGGATGCTGACAATAACCTATTAGTTTAGTAGACTTCTAGTTGCTATACTTTGAGAATAATTCAGACATCCATATGAATTATTCATTGTTGTACTGTTTAAGATGTGTTTCATTTACATGGACAGTAGCAATCTCATCAGTGTCAGCTACAACATTGTTTGATATCGGTATATGTTTAAAGTAGCCAGTAAAATATGTGGAATACAAAATTTGCTGATCCACGGCCATCAGATCTGATCCACGGCCCCAGGTGTAGCCAACATAGATGCTAACAAGCACTCATTGGTTGCTGTGGCAACTGGGAAAAAGTCCAATTCCATGTTTTTTTAATGGCTGCACCAGTGTTCCGGAGGTGATATTAAACCATCACCACTGTCAACGTCTGTCATTAGTGAACTTCATCTAATTAGTGTTCTTCATTGTTCTTGATCAAGTGATAAAGAGAAGAAAAGGTGGTGTGATTGGCATCTATTGTTTGTGGAAAAATGATGTTGATGTGAGGCAAAATGTGATCCAAACACAAATGAATGTTACACCACAATGAAAAATTCTGTCCTCAATTAAATTAAACAATTTTTGTCTCAGTTTAAGGTAATTTTGCAGAAAATCAAACCTATCTAGTATCCACTACAACATGGTAGTTCATTTGTGCAAATGCGTTATTTAGCTTTGATGAAATCATCTGAAAAAAACATCAATAAACCTGATTCATGATTTTTAAATACCTTTGTTTAAAATAGATGTAATTTACTGTCCTGGTGCACTGCTAACATAATTATTTATATTTGATTAACAGTCTACTAGTAAATAGTCAGATGTATTGCCAACTGCTGTAATTAATGATCAATAAAGACAGGTTGATATCAAAACTAATCAGGATGCATAAATGAAATTAGCATTGTGTGGCTGTTGTACCTGACAGTGACCCCAGAATCTTTTGTTAGTTCCAAATTTGCAAGTCAGATCAAGTCTTAAGTCAGTGAAGTCCATGTCAAGCATCCTCGCTAGCCAGGGGTGATAGTAGTACTACAGTACCCCTGGCAGATCAACCTGTTGAAACATAGATTTGTCAGTTGATCCCATGCCAAGTGTGGATGTACACTGAATCATTTGTACTTTCAACTTTGTCCCACTTCCTGTGTAGGTCAACGTGGTTCTAGGAAGTAGACATGCCCGTGCCCAAACTTCAAAGCGCATTCCCACAAAATGCCCATCATTACCCGTCTGACAACAATAGGTCCACTATCAATTAAAGTTAAGTTCTTGTATGCGAGCCCTGTAAATCTGATATTATTGGTTAATGCAACAACTAAAATTAGCGTTTCAACAGGTTGGTACTGATGTAATTAGATGGCCCTGTTGGCAAGGATGATGTCAAGTTTCGAGTCTTCTCCCTGAATTCCAAACCAGTGTTCCAAGTTATTAGGGTTCAAGTGGGAAGCCAACTCCATTGCGACATTCAGGACATTGTTAAAACAGATGTCTTTCATGCGGCCTTCGGAACACTCTTGCTAGCAGAAGTGACATTTTAATGACATATTTGATGTATTATTTGTTTAACTGGTTTTTATTCAACTTATCTGCTTAACTTATATGTTTATCTGATGCATCAACTTAATTTACTTGTTTAACTTATGTTTACTTGTCTTTTAAATACCTTTTTTTACTTTTCAATCTGAGGTGATTTTTTATTGCACTTGAAAAAGATCAAACCAGAGAGCATAGAATCTCCTGTCCGAGATCGGTATGGATGCACGATAATGCCACCAGGGCTAAAAACCCTTTCCACTTGAGCGCACGTAGCATGCACCGTGATAACTTTGACTGCCACGCTGTACAAGTCAGGAAGCTGTTGCTAATGTCCCTGCCAGCATTGCAAACAGTCAACATATGAGTAATAGTTATTTATTTGTGCAGTTGTTGTTAGACAACATCCGGCTGCTTATTCCTCTTCTTCCAGCCCAGGAAACAACTGTTTTGGAATGTCAGCATCATCAAGGCTTGAGTCAAGTCGCAAGTCATAGTTTACCAAATCCATGTCAAGTTGTTAAAATGAGTGACGTGAGTCAGACCATCAGATTCTAGTCAGTAGTTATATTAGTAAGAAACACATTTGATATTGTAAGTTTGCTGTTATTGTTAGATACAATAACAATGAAGCAATCTACTGGAACTTGATGTAAACTAATGATTATGCGCTGAATTAGAACACAGTTGACACACACGCATGCATGAATGCACCCACCCCCACACGTGCGCTCCCACACATACGCACACAGCATGCAAGCTAGTGGTGATCCTTCGATAGGATACAAATAATGCTGGTATTACACCCATGTTCTTAATGAAATGATGCAACTCAACTGGCTGAAAACTTCATGTGGCATTCCTGGCAACTTTTCATTTACGAAAAGCTGACACAAATTGTCCCACAATATGTTTTTTAAGAAAAAACCTGTATGCGTTTTTGAAAAAAATTGCAGTGAAACTGTTACTCGTGGAATAATTAACTTGTCTTGCAACGATTGCTAAATTGCTAACCAGATTTAACCCATTGCACGCTTCCATTAGCAAGCATCCGGGGTTACCTGTACTGGCAGACACAGACAGATTAGTGGAGAAATTAATTACAGGCCATTACATCAGAATATCACGTTTGGGCCAGAGAGCTTCGAATGATAGTAGTGTCTCAAAAGGGCCATTTGAAACTGAACTTTGTGGTTTGATAGTTTCTCAGAATCCACTAATCAATATATAAAAACGGTATTTGTTATGTGTGTCTATGTTTAAATTGGTGCAGATAATTGTGTTACTGCAAGCAATTGTCACAGAATATTCCTACATGTGTTCACGTGGGGGCCCTAAGCAACAAATTACACATTATTCCCACGTGAGTCAATCTAGACTGAATTTACAGTCTAGTTTAGCACAGCAAACCTCCTCATCATGAAGACAGCCACCATTCCCTTTTTTGTCTGTCCATATATAAATCCCATCCCGATAGAGTGCCGAGAGATGACACAGAACCTCATGACCTGACTGTCTATAGACATAGACAGCAGCAACGACTGTTTAATGACAATTTTTAATGACATGGACCTTTTATAATTTATTTAGTTAATTAATTATATTTTTATTAATCATCTATTTAATTATTTATTACTTTTTAAGTGATTTCTAACTACTTTTAAAAGTACTTGTTTAATGACATTTTATTCATTCACGTATGAACTGGCATAAACGAAACACACATGATTCATTTCACGTCTGCAACACAAAAATGTACATAATAATAATAAATAATCCCAATTTCAGTGAGTCGAACAGTCTCACTTGCCAGCTCTCCTTACTTTCATATGGGGTGCAAAGCCAGGGAAATTACCTGTGTCCCGGATTTTAACAAAAAACATACATGTAGGTAAATATGTGGCATACTAGATACAATGAAACAGCAGTTTTCACCAACAAGATTTCAACAGTTTCCCATCTAAAATTAATAGGATATTCCATAAATAAGGTGTAAGCTAACCTTACATTACTTGTAAATGAATAATCATTTATAATATAGTTAATAATAATAAAAATAATTCTACATTAAAGTTATCGAGATAGTGTATTAAGAGTTCCCCTGTGATCACAAGTTATTCTAATGAATTAGTCAACACATTGGAAACTATAGCCAGGATGTGTGCATCTGATCGTTTTTATCGGAAAATCACGTCATATAAGCATTAACTATAAATATTTCCACATTTTGACCGACCAAAAGTGTTTTAAATAACCCAAATTTTTAATATAGTTTGACTATTAATATCGACCTAGTTGTTCAGCATGCAATGTGAGCATGATATTCGAAACAAGATTAAACAGATATTTGTAAAATTTTATATTAAACAAGGTGGGTCATGAGCAATTAAAATTTTAGAATAGATACAGTTTATACTATATAACACGATTTAACAATAAAAATTATCAGATTTTATATAAAAATCTGAGATAAATAATTATTATGCAAGCTGTGCACACGTTACAGTTAAATAATCTAAATGCCAGTTCTCTTGTGCCTGCTGATTGTATGTCAGGCGTCATAAGACTAGCCGTGCTCAACATGCCTGTAGAAACAGCTGACATTGTCAGACTTGTTGGCAAGTCACGTCAATGACCTCCAAATCAAGTATAACTCATTTCTCTGAATTCCAAGTCAAGTCAAAACGGGCGACTGGAGTCTGACTCAAGTCAGCCCCAAGGCACCAGGGTTCACCAATCACCATGATAGGGTAACGAGGGGCAGTGCGAAAACTTTCAAATTGTACACCAGTAAACTACTTTAGCATGTCTTTAATGTGTTCACATTAACAACAGATATGTGTGTTACCCATTGGAAAACTGTTTTCAGCTTTCGGGGTAGAAGCTTTATTTTGCACCAGATTTTGTGATGTTCCGAGTTATATATTTGGCGTATGTGATAGGTGGCCATCTTAATTCCCAGGTTACCGTAGTTGTTTTTCTGCAGTAAATTTTAGCGGAAAATGCGGATGCTGCCCCGTCAAAACATTAGCCAAAACAAGCACTTAATAATTATTGTATACAGTGCGGCCTGTCACAACAACTTTGTATTCGGTGCGGCTCGTCACAACAACATTGTATTCGGTGCGGCCCGTCACAACAACATTGTATACGGTGTGGCCCGTCACAACAACATTGTATATGGTGCGGCCCATCACAACAGCATTGTATACGGTGTGGCCCGTCATAACAACATTGTATACGGTGCGGCCTGTCACAACAACATTGTATATGGTGCGATCCATCACAACAACATTGTATTCGGTGCGGCCCATCACAACAACATTGTATTCGGTGCGGCCCGTCACAACAACATTGTATTCAGTGCGGCCCGTCACAACAACATTGTATTCAGTGCAGCCCATCACAACAACATTGTATACGGTGCGGCCCATCACAACAACATTGTATTCATTGCGGCCCGTCACAACAACATTGTATATGGTGCGGCCCGTCACAACAACATTGTATACGATGTGGCCCATCACAACAACATTGTATACGGTGATGCCCGTCACAACAACATTGTATTCGGTGCGGCCCGTCACAACAACATTGTATTCGGTGTGGCCCATCACAACAACATTGTATTCAGTGCGGCCTATCACAACAACATTGTATTCAGTGCGGCCTATCACAACAACATTGTATTTAGTGCGGCCCATCACAACAACATTGTATTCGGTGCGGCCCGTCACAACAACATTGTATTAGGTGCGGCCTGTCACAACAATATTGTATACGGTGCGGCCCATCACAACAACATTGTATTCAGTGCGGCCCATCACAACAATATTGTATTCAGTGCGGCCCATCACAACAACATTGTATATGCTGCGGCCCGTCACAACAACATTGTATTCGGTGCAGCCCGTCACAATAACATTGTATATGCTGCGGCCCGTCACAACAACATTGTATACGGTGGGGCCCGTCACAACAACATTGTATACAGTGCGGCCCGTCACAACAACATTGTATACGGTGTGGCCCGTCACAACAACACTGTATACGGTGCAGCCCGTCACAACAACATTGTATACGGTGCGGCCCGTCACAACATTGTATACGGTGCGGCCCGTCACAACAACATTGTATTCGGTGTGGCCCTTCACAACAACGTGGTCTCGTTTCGCGTACGTTTCGGGTCACCAGACTTGTTGGTAAGTCACAAACTTTCAAGTCTTAAGTCAAAATGGGTGACCCGTGTCTGATTCGAAATTGCTATGGTTCATAAAATACTATACTCATTGTGATTGCACCTTGGATTTTGCTTGTACATGCACTGCGACCCGATGGGTAATAAATGACGGATATTTCGTTCATTCGAAGTTAAACGCGAACCGACATTTAGTGAATATTAATCGTTAGATTATATTTTTTGTAAATTACAAATGGTTAAACTAATTGTGCCTATATGTTGATCACTGATCACTCATTCTCCTTTATTGTTTAAAATGAATCTGACTTTTTGAAGACGTCCGACATAGGTGCCAACCAACCCTGAGTGGTACATATCAGTAAGACTAACGAATCCGTAGGTTATCTACGTCCGCTAGTTTTCGGTGGCGTTGTCCCTATTTGGCAGGGCATTGGGCCCGTGACCCCTCTTTGGCTTATTTTTTTCCGTTGCGCCCCTACATGGTAGCATGGCAAACTAATGGGGGTGACTGAGCTTGCCCCCCCCCCCGGCCTCCTCCTTTGCGAGATCCTAGATACATCACTGCTAGTTGTCGTGCCCTACAGGAACTCGCTGTGCAAACTGATATTTGATTGAATCTCGTGAGACTTCAGTGCAGTTGACTGCACACAACTAACCTATTCCCGAGAGTCGCGCACCCGACTAGTCTCGCTTATTCGACTCTCGCTCGCCTTCAGGAATTCGCCGAGAAGCGAGTCTGGCCTCAGAGGCGTGTTCTCGTTGTTACCCACTGTCACCACTCCAGTTTTGTTTAGGCGTTCCCGTGAAGCTCCAGCAGCCAATCGGCGTCTTTATCGAGATTGTACACTACACATGTTTTGCCTGATTTAACTTTTCAGTCTGACAGTTGTGTCAATAATAGTCAAAGTAAAGTTTAAAGTTCAAAATATATCGTAGCCAAATGCCCCGATGACATCGTAATTATCTAATTATATATGCACCCAGTATCTGTGTGCATACATCATTTTCATCACAATGAAAAGTACACTTTGCAGCCAGGCGAAGATGTGTGCGACAAACGGTGGCGCCACAGCACGGAGCCTGGGTAATCGATGCTAGTACTGGACGTGTTTTAAGTTGATTATCTGTTTTTCGCAAAGCGCACAAAACCGTCCTAAGTCCGTGATACCATCACTTTTAAGAACAAGACTTGGACCTAGTTAACCCACTAAATGCGTAATCTTCGCAAAACTGCGATCACTGATGCGTTCGGGCTATGCTTGACAATATGCACGTTCGTGAAATATGTAATTCATCTTCACGCATTATGCACGAAAACCATGAGCTTTGGGATTACGTTCACCTTGAGCCGAACACAATCTGCGTGTCGGGCCACCGTTGGCGAAGCTTCAATTATCTCAGCGGATACTGCGCAAATCTGTCTACTCATTCCTGTTTTTATTCGATGGGTGTCTGCAATTTTGTTGTTGCTAATTAGTGCACCGGCTGTATCGTCTAGCAAACTCAATGTGAATTGGCCGAGTACACGCGAGTCGTATGAACGATGTATTATTCAGTAAGTTTTCGTCGCCTTGCACCGAGTGACTCCGGGTCAGAGGCGACGGCACGCACGTTTGCCTCCGCGACGCTCGGTGCAGCTGCGTGTAAACACCGAGCTAACAGGAAATTGGACATCAAAAGTCAAGCAGTTTGTCGAAGTGTGCCAGTTAATTAAGTTGTACTGCATTCTAGGACGCAGCCCTTATGGAGGATTGAGTCATACTGTTTTTCCATTGAAGCAGAAACGGCGCTAATTAACTGGAATCGAAATATGATTGTATGTCGATTAGGCTGGCACGGTGGCACAATGGTTCTGGGCTCGCCTCGGGACCCGGGGGTACAGGATTCGAACCGCAGACCGGCGGCCAACGAAGCAGTTTCGTCAACATTTGGCACAACTTCTCGACTCGCCTAGCACCAGGCATAGGCCCATGGGGCGGAAGTTGGAAGTATACATTTTGGACGAGACACTAAAACCCATAGATCCCTTTTACCAGGGGAAGTAAAAGATCTCATACAGAGTCAATGGATATAATGTGTAACGTGTGGGATATGCACCAGAAGATGGCGACGACAAAGAAGAAGAAGATAATGTGTCGTTGTTACGATATGCGTTAGAAATATGCCACCGGAAGATGTGTTAGCTTTGCTGGTACTGTCCTGCCATGTCGTAGTTGTGTAATGTTATTTAAATGTACACAAAACACCCCTAACTTAAAATCACAACTTTGCGAGCGTTCAGGGGACGATACTGATTTCCCTGAGATTTCTCCAATTAGGGCATTAAAACATCATTGGCCCCAATTTCTCTGTATATTTCCACCCAAGTAACACTGTATTGCATCAAATTAAATCAAATGCTATCTATCAATCAGGTGGTTCCCAAATAAAATATATGGCGCACGAGTAGCTGCACTAGGCTGTTACGTGGGATGTATGTAACGTGCTCCTGAACAGCAGCATATTTTCACGTACATGCTGAAGCTGTTTAGAAGTTTATTGAGCTTTGCCAACAACAGAATAATATGAATTGCGTGATTGATTAATTCAGCACATTCAGTCTTTGCTGTACAATTGTCTCCAATCGTAATCGTTCGGCCAATTAAGCAGTTAAATTGATCAGTGTGCAGCAAATATTTTGTTCTGAACTGCAATTGCATTGACCAGAACATAAAAGCGGTGCCAGTAATGTGCTGTCGTCATTCTGAGAAATTTGGGTCGCATTCACACGTGTTATTTTTGGTCGTACAGGCGTCACTTACATCGACTTAGGTACAGTTGACCACGTCTTTTATGGATCCTCCATCTAGCAGATACCTGCTAGGTGCGGACAATTTCTCAACGTACCAATTGTTTCCACGCGTAAACGTCCCTGTAATGAGCGGCCATTAAAAGCGGACAGTAATCTTTATTTTCACGATTTCCCCGCATTTGTTAACATATACTTGCAAAATGGCGGACAAACGACCCAGGCACGGGCGCGGGGAAAAATAACAAGTTTTCTTGCGATACAACGTAAGAGTGAGAATTCTGTGCAAGGTCCCCTTTCACAATTAAATCATCATGTTACAACAAGGCGTATCCTGATTGGACGGTTAATTTCCGGCCCCCAAATCCGTTTATGTTTCCAGATGACGGGTCATTGTCAGTACAAACATACGGACTATAACCTGCATTTACGTCACTACTTGGCTATGCTATTATCTCTATAGCCCCCGGGAAGTGAGCGCCCGTTGTCTTTCCAGGCGTTACAACAATTGTCACAATAATAACAGCAACACTAACTGCGTCATTGACGTCATACCAGATGACGTTAACATGTAGCGCTTCCATACCACCTGTTAGGCAACTTATTAAGCTGCTGTGGTTGACAAAGCAGTTTAGTACACTTTACAGATATCATCTAGATGTTAAGCAATGTGTGACAAATATGGTGACTTGGAAAATCAGCGTGGTTTGCAAGTCAAAAAGATTGCCATCCATGACAAAATACTCAGATGCCAAGTGGACTAGAAAGCCATTGGCTTATCGAGAGTCCAACAATTTTTCATCTATGTGTAGCCCGCCCTTCTGAGATATTTGTCGATTTTGTTTTTAAACATTAAATGATAGCATTTACACGATATGTACATAATTTGTTCCATTAATTGTATTGTCCTCTGTGAAAATTAGTCCTTTCTGATATCCAATCTAGACTGATCCTTCACTAATGTTACTTCTACTTCTTCTACTTTCTTCTTTAAGTGAAAGTCTGACTGATGTCATCGTTGTTCTGTTCTCCAGATGATGACGACGACGACGAAGGCGAACACATAGAGTTCACGACCATACCGTCATCATCGGCGGGCTCCTCGGAACTGGCAGCCTTTGCTAAGAAAGCTGCTGCTGACTAGAACTTACTGCATCGTACTCATAGTGGCAGTCGTGTAGACAGGTGTGCGTATCTAGCGTATTGTACTTAGCTGCGCGGTGGAGGTAGAGAATCGAGTCAGGTGTAACGTGGGCCATGTGTTGCGGTGTGTTAATATATTAGTGCTTCTTGTGTCTTGTACGGAATATCTCTTTGCAATATGTTCAGAACACATGGAACTGATATTACAGTCTCATCACTTGTATATTTTCTCTCACATTTTAATGCACAATTGACGTTTTACATGAAATTGTAGTTAATTTTTGCATAAACATTGTAGTAACTTTTGTGTAATATTGTGACCACTTTTACGTAGATATGCGATTGAATTTTACATTTATACATTTATAGTCTGTCTTCCAAGCCGGTGTTGGTAATTTGAAATTTGTAATTTGAAAATGTAGATACGTTTATTAATTAGTAGTTACGGTAGCTGGACTACTTCGATGGCAGTAGTAAAGTATGTGCGTTTGGCGCCGCAAGGCTAAGAAGAAGTCACGAGGTGTATAGGAATCTCGCAAATGCTATGAATAAAAGAAAACACGGCGAAGTTATTGTGTAATGATTTTATTGGTATTAGTAGTCATAAATGTAATTTGTTTCTTCAGTGTTGTCAGTCAGCTTCGGCTAGTGGAACGGCGGCCTCCTGGAAAGAAAATGTTTAAGTGCATGCGTATTTTCGAGTTGATAACCGGTTCTGCTGAAGTAATAAATAAGGTATTTCGAAAAACATGACCTATCCAGATGTTAGAAATATACGACCTGTTGCCGGTGTAGTCGCTATCCGCATCTACTGCGATCTACTTAACAACATACTAGGGGTGCTTATATCCAGATGGCTCTTGTGAGAGATAATCCCGTTCTATAGTGCATAACTGGATCTACTGAAATTAATGAGCAGCAACTTTTTTCTACGTCAGCCGTCATGAAAGTCAATAGTACAGACGCAGTACTGAGCTGTTTTGGTGTAGTCAATAGCCAAAGCTATTAAGACCTTCTTAACAATAGGTTAAACGGTACTAGGTTGTGGGGCTTATTTCTGACATTGTTATGTCATGAACCCAGTCTTCAACTTTAGAGAATTTTTGTGCTAGGAAAGTTTGTGACATGAAAATTTGTGTTTTGAAATGTTTGTAACATAAACGTTTGTTGCTTCACTACCTCACTACTTCGTTACCTCACTACTTCGTTACCTCGCAACTGCAGACAGACGGTTGTTAATGTAGGTAGGAGTAGTGAGAGGGAGGTAAATGAATGGAGATATGGGCGGTGATATGAACCTATGCATAAACATACCCATTAATTTCTACGCATAAACACCGTATAACCACGCTGCCGTATAATCATTCATTTATCAAATCGCCACCGCAGTCACGTGACCACTGGATATAAATACACGTCAGTCGATCAATATATATATCGATTTCCCTCCTCAAATCAGTCCTCTGCGTCGCCAAACGCATATATATGCGTGCGTGCGTGCGTGCGTGCGTGCGTGCGTGCGTGCGTGCGTGCGTGCGTGTGTGGTTTCTGGAAAACTAGGCGGTCATCAAGTATTTTACATAATATTGTTACTCAAATTAAAATTATGCAGTACATTTATTAAATAAATAGAGTTATATATGTAGGGTTCGGGAATGGTTTGTTTCATACATAGCATGTGTTCAATAAATGTGTTTATTTCTTACTGTGGTATAGATTCAATGGACGAATGCTTCGCGTTGCAGAAACATAGCAGCGCAACATGGTTTAATGCATTACACACATTATTTTCAGATATAGTCAGAACGGGATAAGTTCAGTAAACGAAGGCTAAAGTAACGTTGCATAAGTTGGGTTTAGACACAAACCTCATGGCCATATCCTATTGGCAAGTATAGGACTATATGTTTACAAATACATTTTCATTTCCATATTGCCAGATTACTGCTCTTGTGAGGTAGCCACGCCGTATCCTATCCTATTAAATAAAGATGTGTGTTGAGCAAGGTTTTCCTAGTAAACCACTCGCGTGATATTCTTGATTGTAGTTATATTTGATTAACTGTTATAAGCCCAAAACTATGACCTATTTCCCTGAATTAAATTAATTGCATGAATTACTCCAATGATAAACACATTCTCGTGGCGCCAGTAATGCCCGTTTATTCACGAGAACCGTGTAGCTGTGTATGAACACGCCCGGTACTAAGTTTATTCACGAGAACCGTGTAGCTGTGTATGAACACGCCCGGTATTAAGCGTGTTCTTCTTCACGAAAATCGGCGTGACGCTCAAGTCATATTTTCTTCGAAATACCATTACTGCTTGCCTTCTAGCCACACAGTGGTGTGTATATAGAATAAAATATGTCTATGTATTTACTTATTTTTTAGAACGCTTTCTTTAAAATGAAACCAAAGGCATTTCTGGAGCCTTTGCACCTATAAGAGTACTTGAAAACTAACCATTTGCAACTATAATAAAGAATAACACGCAAGTGGTTAACTGGTTAACTAAATATACCTCGTTGAACACCTAAAATCTTTTTTTGCATGGTCAGCGCCATAGTTGTTCAGAATCCTACGTCAAGTGTGCTGACTAGGTTTCCCACAACTCCAATTTTAAACGCCTGATCGTAGACGTAGACAATTTTAGTCACATACTTGCCAATAAGCTGCGTTGAGAGATAAGGGGCTGCTCGTCGCTGATTGGTCAACATTGCAAACACTGTTGAATATGTCAGTCTTCACGAAAAATGACATTAGACCAGAATTTCGCACTTTTAGAATATATTCCCAGTAAACCACTTGCGTGATATTCTTGATTATAGTTGCAAATGGTTAGTTTTTAGGGACTTTTATAGGTGCAAAGGCCCAAAACAATGCCTTTGGTTTCACTTTAAGTTTAATAGGGCTTACACACACTACTCAACAAACAACTACAAGCATTGCTGGCGACATCACATAGCTGTACATATAAGACATAACCATTTAGTAATACTGATATGGTTTTTGTCTTACCTGTTCATCACAAATTGAATGTGTTATGTTCACTACTTATGTTCCTTCGTGACTTGTGTTGTATGTTTAAGTAAGAGTTTTGAACTGCCATTTGTTGCGTGGGTTCCAAAACCCTTTTGAAATTTGCCAATGAGATGGTCTGCTAATATGGGGTTCTACGTTGATTTGGCTGGTGAATTTAACCTCAGAACTGACTGACCAGCGAGTAAATTGCCATCTACACCACAATTTTCGTAAGTAATTTTACCGCGTGTTGTAGTTAGGAACTTGACGTAATAATATTTTTAATGACTGTGATATAACTCCTGTGCCGTGTTACGCACACGAAAAAATTATGCCAAGCAAAATATGCGGCATTGCAAGTAGTCACGGAAATACAGATAATGCAGTTTTAAATATGCAAGACCAACGCAGGACACTTGCTGCTTGGACGTACTCTGACATAACAGATTTGGACATGCAGTTTCTCGCTGGCATCCAGAAGTAACCAGAGAGACATCCTTTAATTTGTAAAGCAAATGTCAGAGAGGTAATCGTTTGGGCGAAAGGCTTTATGCGCAAACATGCTGGCAATACAATTCGTACACATAAAACAACATCCATCCAACACACGGCAATTTTCAATGAGCTCAAATGTCAACAATTTCTTCGACAGTTTTCCACCTTTGTGAAGAGGGGATTTTGACAAGTGCATGCAACAATTGAAATAAAGAAATATGCATTTGTTGAAAGAAAAGCAACCCCAAATATGTAATTGACTTGCAACATGTTCTAATTGTTTTTACTATTGTTGTGTTAACTGAAGACATTTTCTCCCATGAGGAAAGGCCTTTGTTCCAATTTGCTCCGAATTGGTCGATTACCCTTACATTTACCCCACCCCAACGTATCACATTGCATAATCCCGTATATATGCAGTGCGCCGGTTCCTCATAAGAGCAATATGCGTCTTCCTGCTAAAATGCATTTCAATGGCTACCTGCGAAATAATTTCAAAAATACCCGATGATCAAACATGTAGGCTAAATTCTGGTCGACAGTAAATGGTAATATGCTCCATTTTCAACGTAAAAATTTTCCTGCCGAAATTTTTTTTAAAAGACGTGTTTGGAAGCTGCCGGAACTTCTACACATCTTTAAAGCGACGGATGCACTGCATGCATTTCGTAGACAATGCAAACAAGATTTAGCAAGACTGTCCAAGCCGCAAGCTCCAGATGACAAGCGTCCAAGGACGGCAACAAGCGGGAATTCAAGTTTCAGATTATAGCAGTTTCAGTCGTTCCACCTTCGTCGAATGCACGTTTAATACGACAGCCGCACTCACCGGCGAACACAGTCAGTAGCCAATCTTGTACAGTTCTTCCTTGACCGCCCAGATGGTCATGCAAGCATCGTACTCCCGTCCTCCTAGTTGGCACTGAACGTTGCACAGCGCCGTCCAGCGGAGACCGAGCACGTTACGGCAAAAGTGACAAACAGTGCGACAGAGGTCGTTGTCAGCGCCAGCCATTTTGTGCCTGTCCGAGCCGTCCGATTCCATCTCGGCTGGTTGTCTGATCTGACGTTCTTCGAAGTCATCGCGTAGAGCCACGCCATCAACTGTCGTCATGCTGAGTGCGACAAACGCCGTCACCACTAGGCATACTTCGACGAGCCACTCTGAAACAACGAGTTTGGAATTGGTGAAATGCATGATGATTATATTTATAAAAAATATTATATATATATATATATATATATATATATATATATATATATATATATATATATATATATATATATATATATATATATATATATATATAGTGTGTGTGTGTCTTTAGTTATGCTCATATATTATTTACCAGTAAGGTTTCTGAACATGCTGCGCAATAGCAACGAGTAAGGTATATTTTTTTAATGCGCGAGATATTCATGGGAATCTTGTGAAATAGTTTCTTATTCAGCTGTTCAGACCGAAAAGGGGTTTAATGTTAGTTTCGAGCTTCTATGGATTCATAGGCATTAACACATCTTTGTCTGTGCATATGAGAATAAGCTCTAGACTGTCCACCTCGTACCAGTTTCCCGTGTATAATATAGATTTAGGGTGTCATTAAAAATACGGAACGACTACGCATGATATGTAGGCAATATCCCAAGACAATATCGGGTAAACAAGCTTATAATATTGGTAAGCAATGTTGTTGTTTGGTATTGTTAATAGTTTGTAGGTTCTGTTGCGCTGTATTTTATGGATATGTTTTTCGCTAAATCATGACTGTTGAAAAACAGTATTTAACATTTCTTCCCCGTACGCAGTGTCCATTTTCTGTACAAGGAACACGAAGTATATACTCCAAGGGAATACACTGCACTAGAGCTGTACTTGATTTCTTTCGGTCGATGACATTTAACCGGTCACTTGTGTGTACTACGTTTGAACGGAATCCCAGTAGGAAACCACAACTAATTAAGCACACCAGTTAGCACGATATGGTACACAATGCGCTCGACGGTGCAATCACGTCAATAAACGAGGTTAGACGCTAATCACCTACGTGGCAGCCGCAGATGAATTGAAGTAAGTGAGTACATAATCATATGATGAGGTTTAATGTGTACATGGTCAGCATTATTTTGTCTTGCACATCATTCTGATATGACCAGACTGGGGCAATTACAATATGTATTTTACACGTAGGCCTGCCAATTCCAATTCAACACACACAAAATTCAAATTACAAAATGCTAATTCCAGTTATCAGTTCCATACATGTATTTAATTTCTGCATATTACGGTACATAGTGGCAATTAAATATGATATACGCAACATATTTTATTGATTATTTGTAGCAAATAATTTAAGTTAGAAAGTTACATTATGTAATTAAAAATGTAATTGACAAGCTCTTAAAAATACCATTTACATTTTCGCCAATTCCAATTACTTTAAAAAAAAATCTGGAATTGGAAATGGTGTTTCAATTCCGAAGATAGATCTGCCCAGTAGGCCAAGCCCTCTGGCGGCCCTTGTTCTGGTTACGTCATGATCACTGACGGGTTAGAAAAGTGCGTCTAACTACTCGGTGACAAGTTTATATTATTTTACGCTGTTATTTTGTACCACTGTAGACCATCATATTGATTTTCTCACGCTTAACTGCGTTCTAGTTAGAAGCTGGAAAAGGAACAGCGGCAAAATAAAAGAAGCCCTGAAAAACTAAGAGAGGGAAAGGTTGTAAAACTCAAAACACTTGGTGCAAGAGGATAAAAGAAGAAGTTAAAAACAGTGTTTTTATGGTTTCTTGAGGTATAATTATGTTATAGTAGCACCATAGTTGGAACTTTGCCAAAGACATTGTTCGTGTTGTAAATACATTTTAAGACATTCCGGTGTTCGTAAAAATATGTTTTGGTTATGAGTCGAATATTCGACTACTAATAATATTCTTTTCTAAAACTCCCTTTGATATTTAGAAATTAAGGTAACAATTATTCTTATTTTGATGAACTCTGCTTCGCCTTCCCACCATGTGCCACTCCGGAACTGGTGTTGTGCTTCTTTGTTCTGCATTACTTGTTTTTCTCAGCTGTTGTTTATGCAAGAATCGATGTAATTAGTCCGGAGGGGTGTGGCCTAATGTCGTTATGTGCACGTACACTCATCAGTAAGAGATTGTTAGTACATGGTGTCTGTTAGCCAGAAATAAGGAATCAAAATTGCCTGGATAGTTTGTTTTGTTCGTCCAGCTATCGGCAACCGTTCCGAGCTGTACAGCACGAAGCAAAAATAGTTCATCCATATTCGTATTTCTCACAACCGACCAATCATGGAAAAGGTATGGAACTTTTATATATCGTATAACACAGACTATATTGTATAACACAGACTATATCGTATAACATTGCTGCTTTTTTAGGTGGTCATTGCGTCTCTTTCGCAGACCGCATGGAGACATTAGTCAAGACGTGGAGAGATTAGTCAAGACAAACCGCTTTTTTTTGGCAACTTTAATCAAGACGTCGCAAAACCGGGGGGTATACAGTTCGTTCATTAGTACTAGCATGCAAACATGTGTTGATTATAACCCACTGTTATGCAATATGTAACTTATTCTTATTCAAATTACATGCTGACCGGTTGTGATCAGTCGATGGTCTGAGACTGGAGATTCTATGTCATTCTTGTTGTTATTTTGTTTTTGGTACATTTGATGATGATGATCTTGTTTGTTGTTGATTAAGATCCCTGGCTGTAGCCACCAAAACGAGCAGATACTGTTAAATCCCTGACTGTAGCTACAAAAATGAGCAGATACTGTTAAATCCCGGGCTGTAGCCACCAAAACGAGCAGATACTGTTAAATCCCGGGCTGTATCCGCCCAAACAAGCAGATACTGTTAAATCGGAAAAAAACACCAAGACTGAAAATTATTATTACCATTAAAAAAAGTGTGGAAACCTCTTAAAAGCTGACAGCAGTGACAAATAACCGCCGAGGTGCATGCCGGATATCATATCGATTTCCATGACTAGCGCCGAGCAAAATGAGACAATCGGGCCCGTCGACACTAGCGTTAAGGCACGTAGCAAAATCAGAACAGTTGATACAAACATTGACCATTAGAGAGGACAGTAGATAAATAATAAAATAAACAAAGTTTTTCCAATATTGTGCACAAGAGAGTGTCGTGTTCGATGGCGCCTTGACACCTATTGTGCGGTTCAAAGTCTCCCACGTGAGCCAGCATTGATTCGCACCTCAAACCTCACGTGCTGTCAGTCCAAGGTTGGTGTGTTCATCCAGCGACGTCAGATGATTGTGTCATTCATCGAATCCTGTGGCAGCCGCGGATGTTCCTAAATGGTTTTTCTGTCATAAAGCAGCTTTTTCTTGATTTCTGTCGGCTGGTTGTGGCTGTATAGTGGGTGGCGGGGTCGTTCGATCGGGGGAATTATTATGTTATGTTCGCCGTTGCTGTCTGGATATGAAGTGGGGCAGTCCCGACAAGGACATACAAGCTGTCCACGTCTGTTGGTTTGAGACATCCATAGTTGTCGTTCAGTGTCGCGTCCAGTTGCCATTCGTGTGCCGATCTTTCCCACAACGGGCATGCGTATTCCGCTACCGAGTAGGAAAGTGCGAGCGCAGTAGCACTTGTTGCGGCTGGGTTCTCTCCCAAACACAAGTAACCAAGCTTTCGGAGGATGGAGTTCCGTGCATTTACTTTGATTTTTGTCTTATCGACGTGTTTTGAATGACAGTGTTTGGACCATTACATCGAAAATTGTACACAGGGCACTGCGTTAAATCCCGTATTACATTAATGTAATCGTATCGTGTTTGGTTTAAGATATGACGATATTTTGTTTATGCAAACCAATAGTTATCTGTTGAAAGGTGAAAACAATAGAGTGACTTTACTAAAGGCTGCCGGTCATTCAAGCAGATTGAGTATCTGGGAACAATGTTTACCTCAACTGGCGATTGAATATTGGACATTCGTCAAAGGCTGGCAGTGGGAAGACTGGCAACGCAACCGCTGAAGGTGTTGCGATCATATATCACAGGTAGCTGTATATTTAGTTGTAGTTGCTAAACATGGGCACTACGTATATATGACACATAAAGAGAATAAATGCATTTCAGATTAAATGCTACCGCAAGATAATGAGCATACCCTGGCTATCGCATCGTACCAACGTATCGATATTGAACGAATAAGGTATACCTCTAAATCAGTTGTACAATTTTGTCAAGCGCCATACACTGAATAGTTTTGTCACATTAAGAGGCAGGATGGGTGCCAAAAAAGATGATACTGGAGGGAATCGTAGCAAGGAACAGGAGTGGCCACGACAAAGACGGGAGAATGACATTACAGATGTCTTCGGAACGACGACAGTTGCAGGTAGAATAGTTAGAGAAAGACATCGAATTCGCAAAAAGATTTGAGCTATGACGCCCTGAACAAGATATATATTTATGCAAATTGAAGAAGTCAAATATTTTTTTACACAATTGAGCTGCAATGCTTTCTTTTAAATGATCACATTGTCCAACGCTCTAGTTCTTCAGCTAGTAATATTTTCTTTTCTTGGTATCTACGTCGGTATCTGACCGACCGACACCAACAACGGTAGAACGGAACGATGCCAACGATTGGTAGAATAGCTGGAGAAAGACATCAATTTCGCAAAATTATTTGAGCGGCGACGTCCTGAAAAGGATATACAAAGTAAAGAAGTCATCTAAAATGTTCATAGATGCCACATAATTGAACGACAATTTTTTCTTTTAAATGGTGAAATTGTCGATGAAGTTGCCCAGCGCTATAGCTGTTCAGCTAGTAATACTTTTTTCTTTGCACCTACGTCGGGATTTGATCGACCGATGATGTTTGATCGACCGACCGACCGACCGACCGACCGGCAACCAGGAAGTAGTAGTCGAAAACAGCACGCACGGCTGACACAATATGCCTGCACTCGGCCAGAGTGCATTGCCCCTCAACATGCGCTCACGACGTAGATGAAAACGTTATGAATAATTAACATACACGGTCGTTGTCCGAAACCGAACCATGCGCAGTACGTTAGCCTCAGCTTGCCTGTTGCGACGCATAATTGCCGCAGCCCGCCTTTGCGGTGTTTATCTAGACAGATGAAGGCTACCTCAAGTGAATTCTCGTGTAGGTGACCCACCCACATCCGTTACTTGCAGCACAATAAAGCCGTCCTCCTGTACTTGCCGGCAATACTACACCCGGTAGCCTTCTCACACAGAGTGAGACGTGGGCCAGTCGAATACATTATGTAGCGGACTTAATTAATCCTCATGTGCGATGACAGGAACAGTTCCTTAGAAATCTTTCCCAGAATGGGCCCAAGGCTCGTGTTGTTGACGTAGGTGCGAATTGTCTCTCGCCATCGTATTTATATGTTGTTTTCCTTTACACTAGCTTATCGTTGATTTAATGCATTGATTGGTAATATTATGTTGGATGAAAACCTCTCATGGCCAAATAACAACGATCGAGATGAACATTTATTAAATCGAGATGAGCATTCATTTGGTTGGATTACATGTGTGACTTTAATTAACACATATTATGTAATATAATGTCCATATATGTACGATCTTACAATTAAATTACATATGTTATAGTACCGACAACGTTATATAAAACACATATACATATGACCAAGTTGATGGGAACATTAACTGTGATATCAGTTCATCCACGACTGTTTCCTTTCGGCTGTTGAGGGGAACACTACCTGGATTAATACAAGTGATATCAGTTCGTTTATGAGTATGTTTCCTTTCGGCAGTGTTTAGCCATACTGTGCTATTAAAGAACCAGCCTCCAAATCCATTTTAGTATTTTTTTTCCGTCGTGTTAACTAATACATGACAGGAATTCTAGCTTTCACGTGTTATCTGGAATGTAACCATGTCTGATGTTTGCAGATACAGTGTTTAAAGCATTATAAAAAGTACATATGTATGTAGACATTGGACAAGACAAACTGTGTGCTTGGCAAGTGTAATCAAGATTTTGATACGCATGCGACTACAGTTCGTGCGTTAATATTTGTATGCAAACATGTGCCGGTTGTAGCCTACATATTATATTATGTAATCTTTAACCGACTGTAGCCTACATGTTATATTATGTAATCTTTAACCGACTGTGCACATAAGACGATCTGAGACGGCTAATCTGTGTTACTGCAGTTTGTTGCTATTGTTTTGTTGGTGTCGATGGTGTTGTTGATATGATTGTGATGACGTTACGTTCATGTATTGTGATTAGAAAAACAAGGGCAATTCATATGGACCCGCTATTCCTATATACCGGTTCTTACCTTCTAATGCCACGCTTCATCTGTGTAACGATATGTTTGTCTGGTTATATGTTATATGAGTTAGCAGGCTTTTAAAATAAAAAATGTTTTCCGACGAATTGTTTTATATAAAACATGACCATAACAGCATATTGATTTTCAAGAATGTGTTACACTTTGCTTTGCACAGTAACTTGTGGTGTAGAATAGGCCTTACATCCGTCAAATGCCCGATGAAATTTCGTACGAATTAACTAATACTAATCTGAATTATCTAAACTTTATATTCAGAAATAGATAACACGAGCGCGTTGCCCGCGTGTTTCCGGGCCAATATTTTGCATTGCCAAAACAAAATATACAAACAAACAACAACAACACCTACTTGTCATCGTGAAGTGTTAGTCGTGTGAACAATTCGTCACGTCTTGCGAAAAGAAAGTAGCGTCGTTAGACTAGCAGCGATGTCTTTATGTACGTAGTAGCTTCCGCATTTCAGCGCAAAGCCAAGTGCTGTGTATTTGAAACAACCCACATTTATAGGTAATTATATACGTGGGCGTGGCTTAATGTCGAACCGTTTTACACGGAGATTGGCTCGACCGTGTGTATTGTGCTCGCTGGTTGACCCAGGTGTACACGTAAGCATCCGAATAACCAGGTACGCCCTCTACAGGTTGTAGCCGGTTCGTTGTTTACCGTTTGTAGTACAATGACACATTTGTAGAGCTTAATTTGCATTGACTATTGGCTGCGTGTTAATTTGGTTGTGAACATGTACGTGATCGGATGTTCTTTGATGTCCTATGCATTGTTAGGCAGGCAAATGAGGATCTGACAAAAATTCGCCTACACGACATCTTTGTAATGCCACTAAGTAATTATCTCCTTTGTTATAAAGGCCGAGTGCTATAAGAGTATACGTATAAGTAGTAAGTCCCAAATGAAGAAATTAATTATAGCGAGTGCCACTGGTTTGGGTGGGCTGGTTGTGTTATCACGGGGTCATGGCTCATTGCGTAGTTCTAAAATCTCCGCTCGTCCACACTGTTAATGAATCGTGGTGGGTGTTTCTTCATTACGCGTAGGCCCTAGTTCATTCATGCATTTCAATCAACAAGCGGTCTTCGCAGGTATTTTAGAAAAATATCAAATTTGAATGGATTTGTGCTTGTTTGCGCTTGACCAGGCGGCAGACCAGCACGTTTGACCAGGCGGCAGACCAGCACGCTTGACCAGGCGGCAGACCAGCACGCTTCCGGACGGAAGTCGTACCACGGTCTATGCGGCTTGTTAAATATGTAGGTAGGCGGACGCACAGCTCATTGCTTGTTAAATCCATACTGCGGGCGGGACTTGTACTCAGAACGAACACTGGGGGCGATAGCGTTTATAGAATTGCAGCATTGTCTTCGCCTCGTGTCACGGTCCTTAATGAACATGTCCGCTGCAATGGAGACATTTGCATCGTGGTTTGAGATGGCGTTCAGGCGTTGTATGCTCGAAGTGACATTTCATGTCAACGGCCTTGACCTGACCTATACCAATATTTGGCAGACTTCGTTCACTGACGTAGATATAAAACAGTGGTTGCGTCGATTTCCCAAAGAGAGGTATGCATGCAAATATGATCGCGAACTGGCATGCGATTGAATGATATTAACAGCTTTTGGCCTGGCGACTATGAACAGTTTTTTGAAATGTCGTTGACGTTGGAGCGCCACCGGCAGCAGCGGTTTCGCCAAAAAATGTAACGAAAATATATTGCGACGTAAATAAAAGTAACGGAGTAAAGAGTCGCGTTACTTTAGATAAAACTACTTCGTTACAAGTAAAAGTATTTAGTCAAAATTCTACTTCGTTACACGCCAATTACTTGAAATAACTACTCAAGTATTGTAACGAAGTACTTTTACTTCGTTACATGCCAACCCTGCGGAAATGTGACTAGCCGCAGTTGAGCAGCCAGTGATGTAACTCAATTTGTGTACTTACGCGACGACGGCGTCCGACAACTGGTGCAACGCTACAAAAACAGATAATGCCAAAACTACTTTTTAATAAATTAGATCTTTTACACAAAGGAAATGGACGCTACAGTTGTGCTCGCACATCGGGTTATGAATTGGCGGTGTGTGACGGAATTCCATTGTTCTTCTAGAATGAGCTGCACCCGCTAACACTGCTGCGGTCCACACCACGCTGCACTTCGGCCTTCCGCTAACCTCCATTCATGCACAAAAGTTCCCTGCGAAAATATTATTTACATTCAGTCTGAATGCTATGTTGATCGACTTATCATCGGGAAAGGAAATGAGAAACAGTGCAGTTCAGTCACTACCGAAACGGAACGGAGAAAACAACGAACATGAATTATTTTGCACGCCAGAAGAGTACATGCGAGGCGCCGGAAGTAACCTTGAATCCGAATTAAAGTGAATAACAACAAGACATTAGTAGTTAAAGTGCTTTTCTACCATACGCATACACATGTGACGTGGTCAAACATTACCCTTACTTCCATATATAGAAGTTTAGCGGCTCTAGGTGGTCGTTTTGCATGGTTAGGTCAGAAAGTAAAGATCGCAATAGCAGTAGCGCCGACAGGTAGTGGTGATTTCGGCCCTCGGATATTTCGGCTCAACTGCCATGTTATTTCGGCTTGGTGATTTCGGTGTCTGCTGTGACACGCAAGATCTATTCAGTTCTAGCTAGTAACGGATTAGCCTTCACTTTAAGGGTTTGTTATTACTGCACTTGTCATCAAAGGGATGCTGAGCTTAACTAGACACTGTTAAAGTGCAATGCTTTGTCGATTTCTTACAGTGAGCAGGTGTGAATAAAAGACCATGCTTCACATTCAGAATTATATATTATTATATTACGAAAAACACTGTATAGATCAATTCACAATACAACAATCGCTTATCACTGCCATTGGTCTTATTTGATTTAATAAACTAAATCTGGGGAGTATTTCCCCTGGTGAGAGGAAACGCATGACAATTATAAACTATAGAACAATATATTATGATAACTGTAATTTAATTTATTTAAATCATTCAACTGTATATAATATTATAGTTTATATTATATGATATTAATTTTAAGGACACAACGAATTGTACAAGTTCTATCGTCTCGTTGACTGCGTGTTAAAATGGAAAACAATATATATAGCGCCGTATTTTATGCGAAAGGAAGCGAAAGCTATAAAAGCAGTTACAAAGTAACAATTTTGGGTTAATGTGGAACTAAATTAATTAACAAATGAGAGATTAAATAGTATGCTTTATTCACAGTAAAACACGTATTACATTTCATGTGCTCGCTACACAATCATTTGGCCGAGATCCCTATGCCCGTTGTGCTCTGATGCCGAAGTTACCGGTTGCGGGCCGAACTCTCCAAAGAATGCTGTTCGAATTCACCGTGAGCCGACATCACCTGTATCCGCACTGACAGCTCGCTTTGATCCTGGGTGGACCATCGTCGTCGATGCTCGTGTCGCTGCCTGTGTTCTACGGATTGGTGGCATCAGCATAGCTTCCACTACTGGGAATAATGTGGACACATAATCCTCTTTCAAAGAGATTTTAGCAACTGGATGACCCAAGGCTGCCTGCTACCTTCTCTGTTCCGGATCGGAGTCGAAACAAGTTTTCTCGAAGCGAGTAAAGCCTGCTGTGCTTCGTCGGCTTGACGCTTGCTTTTTTTTTTAAAACAAAGTTGGCTCCGCATGGTACTTAAACCAACTACATGTTACTTTATTCTTACTACTGTTTGCATTATAACCACATGCCGCACAATAATCCATTCTGACGTTCGTTTCTAAACAACCGCTATCAACGGTACGGTGAACGAATGGAAAGTCCCAGTTTTGTAGCACTTCCTTATCATCAGTGACGTCACGTCGAAGCTTGCCGATAAGTACGGGAAAAATACGCATAATCGATGCAGGCCGATAGAACAGAGTATTATTTAGAATTATTAATTAATGGAATTCTGATTAATTTTTCGTTGTTGTGGAAATGGAAATATACTACATGATGTAATATAGGATGTTAAGCAATCGTTGTTGTTATTCCCTCTAAGAACAAGCAGCACAATCATAACTGTTACGTTTCACTTATAGATGCAACTTGCACATGGGAGTTAATACTTTCGCTCACGGAAACGATACAATATTAATTATAAAACAATTGTAGTATGGATGTCACGTTAGCCTATATTTGTTTATTTATGGGAATGCATACATGTATATACTACATCGGTACTTAATAGACATACTGTGGGCGTTCACAGCTGGTCTCCGCTTCTCTGGCAAAGTGTTACCGTCTCTCTGTGTCGGTGTTCGCTTTCTTTATATGTGTTTTCTAGCATACTTAGGGCGCATCTTCAGACGGTGGCCTAGCGGTTAGAACGACGGAGTTTTATTCGAGAGAAACGTGGTTCAAATCCTCTTGCAGCCGTTTTGAAGCTTTGACAATTTCGATAAAATATAGAATTGACATAATATCTGATAAGGGCGGGCTGCACATACATAATAAAATTGTTGGACTCTGGAAAAGCCAATGACTTCCTTGTCCATTTGCTATCTGGAACTTGTGGTTTGGGATGGCAATCTTGTTAAATCTCGTTAAATACCTGTCCATATGAGCTGTTATGATGTTGCAAGAGTTCCAGTCTTGAAATTCCAGCTCTTCTGAGAACTTCAGTGTTTGGAACACGATCATGGTTCCAAGAAACAGCCCAAGGTGATGTATCAGGTGTAAGCTGTAAAGTTGGTTTCTATTGAATATGCTGCATTTTGTAGACTTCTATTTTGTTCTAGTACAATATGCAATACAATAAAAAAAACTTATATCGCGCTAAAATCCTCGGGAAACCCAAGCTCAGCAGCGAACAAAGACAAAAGAGTTAAGAAGTTTGTAATCGGTTAGCAATTCCAGTCTTAAACAGTTGGATCTGATTGGCTATGGGGGATAAGCCAGTTGACACAGGTGGGTGTTTGGTTGACGGCGAAATATTATTATGGAGAGGAGATGTCAGTGCAGGCTGCCGACGGCTTTTGATGCCCATTGAACGTGGGTTGTGACCTCGCATCAGCTGAAGTATCGTTTGAAACCATGTTTCCAAGAGATGCTAAGATTACATCTGAGGGCTTCTCCACTGACAAAGGCTTCGGATTTTGCAGAAGCGTTCAGGTTGAGTTATTGATCGAAAGAAGAGCTCATTGTTGTTGGCATTAATGGCTTGCATAGTAATTGGTGATTTCTTGAAGTCTGTGTGGTCGACGACCACCAAGAAGAGGCGTTATTGTTATTCAATGTGTTTCGTTAAGATGTCTTAGAGTGCAAATCCTGTAATTCGTCGATCTGTTAGCACGGAAGCCATATTGGCTATGAAGTATTATGCTTTCACAGATAGTTTCGAGTCTGTTTAGGGACATTTTGGATAAGATCTTGCTAGCAACTCACAATCAGGATATACCACGATGAAACCTTCCGCTTCTTCACGTACACGCTACACATTTAGCTTGATGTACCTCTCTGTTATAGAAAGCAAGGGGCTTTACTTTGAGCTGGCTGTCAGCGTACTTATGTAATGTTGCGTTCGAATGCGCTCGTACTTCCCGTGAATACGAGTTCACGGTATGTAAATAGAGTTCACAATCCCTTGTGAACTCGTAATTACGAGTCGCCAACTGCGGCTCCCTTTTAACTGTGGAGTTCTCTGGTAACCACAACTTGACCGGGGTCGTGAACTCTATTTATATGTCGTGAACTAGTAAACACGAGCGCATTGGAACGCACCATTAAACAGGAAGTGTCAAGACATGGCGCTTTTCCAAATGTGATTGTTTGGATAGCCTATTTGTTGGTTCACTTCCACTTGAACTAGTAGTTGTTTGAACTGATCCAATGCAGCAGCATTAACATTTCCGGTTCAGCAAGTATGAAAACTGTTCTATGATGCCACGTTTTTCTGGTAATACAGTACATCTTGTTTAGACCTAATATCTCCTTTAATGCACTGCTGAGTTCTTGATTGTCATTTTACCGCCTGGAGTTTGATAGCTTCTGCCTGTCCCACCAGCTGTCTTTTTATCTCACGAACCTGTCGTTGTAGAAATAATGCGCTGCTGAGTTCTTGGTTGTCATTTTACCGCCTGGAGTTTGATAGCTTCTGCCTTTCCCACCAGCTGTCTTTTTGTCTCACGAACCTGTCGTTGGAGAAATAATGAACTGCTGAGTTCTTGGTTGTCATTTTACCTCCTGGAGTTTGATAGCTTCTGGAGAAATAATTTGGCTTAGGATGACCAAGTGTGATGCAGGAAATGTTGCAGATGATAGTTTGTTTTGAGACACTCCCATGTTGTATTTATATAGAAATTAATACATTTCGCGTATTGATTGCAGCAAGTTGAATACTTCCCCGATAACACGGGGAGATGATCGAACGGTAAGATTACTCCATTCTATACAGTACTGCCCCATTCAATCGAATGGGCCTACATGTTGCAGTTATGAATGGACGAAGCTGTGCAAACAGCTGGCCACATGTTGTCGGTCCCGTTCCAGACCCCACGTCGTGTATAATTGTACGCCCACACCACCGTAAATCTTCAAGTAATATTCTTGACTGCCGTTATTTTGGAAGACACGGTTGTCTCGTGATAATACGTAAAATGTGTGATGCATAAATAGCACATTAATTTATTTGTTGAATGGATACGTAGCGATAACTAAATAGCACGTTTGGGCAGTTTCTGTCAGGACTGAACGATTGTAGTTTCTACTTCCTTCACTTTCGCGCACGAATTCAAACTGTACTGTTTTAAAGTTTACGATATTTGTCAACGTCTACTATACGTTGAACGTTTGTAAAAATGTGTCAGTGATTAATAACAGTTGTTAAACTATGCTATACACGTTCCATACCTCCACGTTGTTAGTGCCAAATATCGTTGTTTTGTAAACAAGACATTCACACTATATTGCATTAACCTAATTAAACAAGGAACCTCGTTACTGCAAACGCCTGTTCGTGCTGCCCAGCTGAAAGCAACTAAAACCTGTTCGTGCTGCCCAGCTGAAAGCAACTAAAACCTGTTCGTGCTGCCCAGCTGAAAGCAACTAAAACCTGTTCGTGCTGCCCAGCTGAAAGCAACTAAAACCTGTTCGTGCTGCCCAGCTGAAAGCAACTAAAACCTGTTCGTGCTGCCCAGCTGAAAGCAACTAAAACCTGTTCGTGCTGCCCAGCTGAAAGCAACTAAAACCTGTTCGTGCTGCCCAGCTGAAAGCAACTAAAACCTGTTCGTGCTGCCCAGCTGAAAGCAACTAAAACCTGTTCGTGCTGCCCAGCTGAAAGCAACTAAAACCTGTTCGTGCTGCCCAGCTGAAAGCAACTAAAACCTGTTCGTGCTGCCCAGCTGAAAGCAACTAAAACCTGTTCGTGCTGCCCAGCTGAAAGCAACTAAAACCTGTTCGTGCTGCCCAGCTGAAAGCAACTAAAACCTGTTCGTGCTGCCCAGCTGAAAGCAACTAAAACCTGTTCGTGCTGCCCAGCTGAAAGCAACTAAAACCTGTTCGTGCTGCCCAGCTGAAAGCAACTAAAACCTGTTCGTGCTGCCCAGCTGAAAGCAACTAAAACCTGTTCGTGCTGCCCAGCTGAAAGCAACTAAAACCTGTTCGTGCTGCCCAGCTGAAAGCAACTAAAACCCGGTGTTCCATAACGTTGGTGGGAGGTTGTTTGTCTGGGTCAGGAATGCTTCTAGTGCAACGTAGCATACGAATGTTCACGTTGTACTTTCTGACCCTAATCCAACTAGTTCATTTAGATGCCTAAAGGTTGTTGGCAATTGTTCAGCGTAAAGCCAAATTGAAAGGCATTCGTCATATTCTACACCATGAAGACGAAGTTGCCGACAATGCAAGTGGAACTGCTAAGTTATTTAATGAATAGGCTACTTTCAATATGTGTGCTGATTACAAAAACCCGTTATGCCGTAATGTAATCTTTATGTTTGACAAGGTTTGTCGTAGCCCACATTGAGGTTCTGAGGAGTCTAGACACGCAAAAGGTAAAAGAGCCGGTTACACTCTCTTCCTGCTTCCTTGGGGAACACGATGCCGCTCTATCGCATGTTTATTTAATTAGCTTTGCGTCTAGTAATGCAGCGCGGAAGTGTGAACAAGCCAACGACATCCCAGCATTCAAGAAATTCAATTCAAAAAACAAAGTGGCAAACTCCCGTCCGACATCCCATATTAATTATTTAAGTTATTTTATATCACGGTATCCAGTCCTTGGGGGACTGCTTAAAGCAGTCCCCCCAAGGCAATACAGACAGTGGTGAAAATGTGAACGAATAGTCTTCGCGCAATTGCAGCGTGGCTGAATGCTTCCCAGAGAAGTTGAGATGGCCTTGGAATGAACAGGTCTGCTGGGGGTGAAGTGTAAAGCGCTTTGAGCGGTCCTACGGACTGGATACCGCTTTATATAAGAACGTACCTTTACCTTTAAAGAGCTTTACACTTCACCCCCTGGCAGACATTTTCATCCCATCTGTTCATTCCAACGCCATTTCGACGCTGAAATTACTGCGCGAAGAATCGTTCACATACCCACCTCTGTATGTAGCCTGGTACTCATTTATTTTTACATTTTTATTTATACAGCTGAGTGAATTCTGAGAACGTGAGTGAACGAAATTGCTTTCGCAACGGCAACATGAGGATTCGAACACGGATACTCTCTCGATTGAGACTCCGGCGGTCTAACCGCTACGCCACCGCCCCCACATCATTCATCTCAGGCAGCATGGAATGGTATTGGTGCCACTGAACTTCTTCAAGTTTATGATGACTTAGGGCGTTATTCTGGTTGTGATACCCTTACGTCGTGAAAAGCCACCATTGGCTATAAATCAGACTTGTTGGCAAGACATAAACTGGCAGGTCAAGTCGAATCTCAAGTCAATGACCTCCAAGTCAAGTCTCGAATCATCTCTCTGAATCCAAGTCGCAATTCACAAGGGTTCAGCAATCGCTATGATGGTGATTTGTCTGCGGTACTTTTTAGCGGAAAAATAGGCCGATGCTATCCCGCCACATTATCAGCCAATCATAATAAGTACTTAATAATGATTGCATTAGGTGCGGCCTGGAACAAGAACATGGTCTCATTGGATACGTTTGGAGCCACCCGACGTATTGACAATTCAACCGCTTGCAACTCAACTCAAGTCAATGACATCCAAGTCAAGTCTCAAGTCAATGACATCCAAGTCAAGTCAAGTCTCTGGCTCTTACAGCGATTTTTTTTCCGTTTTTGCATATATAGGCCTCTTGATTGACACACGGACGGCGTCATTGAATTTAACGAACGTTATAATCTGTGCCAGTTTTACAGGTTAGTCATTCAGTAATCGACGTATATGTTTGTATAGAAGAAACAAAATATAGGCATGTTGAAATATTTGTAACCTTGTCATCATATAAGTTAAATTCAGATGATCAGTCTGCCATCAGATAGCGTTCGCAACGGCAACAATGTGTCAATGTCATTGGAGTGGGCATGGCGTAGCGACTCGTATGCGTTGTCGAGCAGAGCTAAGTCACGAAGACTTCTACTAGATGGTGTAAAGCTTTACATGGACATAACGAACGTATTGCTTGGGCAGACTGTGTTAACAGAACAAACGAATACAAGCCGTGCTCTGAACGCCGGTCAGGTTCATAGGTCACGATTACCGTAAACTCCCGAACACTACATCCCTCCCCCCTTACCATGAATGAGTAAATGTTGTATTGATTACGATCACGATTAAACAAATAGCAGTGAGTCCGGAACAAGTGACTTTGCAAACGTGTTATGCACAGTTCTAGCTGAGTTTGTAGTTATGTAGACGCCGAGTGACACAACGAGTGCGCTGGGGTCGTTCTTACGGTGGTGTCTCGCGAGGAGGTGTGGAGGCCCCGGACGGCGAGATGAGTCTGTAGTCATGTAGACGCCGAGGGACACAACGGGTGCGCTGGGGTCGTTCTTGCGGTGGTGTCTCGCGAGGAGGTGTGGAGGCCCCCGACGGCGAGATGCGTCTGCCGCCTGCCGCATCATTCCAACTTCTGTCCGGACTCTGCAGGTCTACAATTGGTGTGGGCGACGCTGTCAGCTCTGTGGGAGCTGCGCTTTCTCCCCCACTTATCTTGTTTTCAGAAACCGGAAGTGGATCAAGCATCTTTTTGAAGCGAGAAGCATTGCGACGGACCGTGTGGTTGTCATCGGCTGCGGTGATAGCCGTGCCTTGTGCATCTGTGACGACCATGGGTTTGTGGCTGAATGTAGTCGACAGCTTGTTTTACCTCTTGTCGTTCCTCATGAGGACCGTGTCTCCGACCTGCAAGTCAGTGTGAGCAGCTCTGTTTCTCTTGTCAGCGTATGCTTTCTGGCACAGTTTTGCCTGTTTGTCGTTCGCTCGTGCTGCAGCATGGACTGCGCTGTTATCGAGAGTGTCCTTCGTTGAGATGCAGGGAAGTTTGATCCCAGGTTCCCAGCCAACTAGCAAGAGGTGTGGGCTAAACTTTGCAGACGTGTGGGGCGTGGCCCTGTATTGTCGTAAGAACTGGTACATTTCCTGTTTCCAATTTTTCTGCTCCAGCACAGCTGATCGGATCGCTTTCATCAGCGGCTTGTTGAAACCTTCCGCTTTTGCATTGCCTCGTGGCCGGCACTCTGTCACTCTTCTATGACGAAAAAACCACTGTGCTTAGCGAATGAGGCAAATGTATCACAGTTGAAAAGGGCCCCATTATCCGATTTGATGACCTCGGGGATTCCAAACATTGCCAGTATTTTGTCAAGCACTGGAATGACCGTGTTTGCTGACACCGAACGAGTGATCTCTACTATCTGGTATCTGGCTAGAGTATTCATCCACCAGAACCATGAGTTCTTCTCCCGATGGCAAGGGGCCAGGGAAGTCCATACTTAGATGTTTCCATGCTGCAGGTGGCATATCGGACATCTGCATTGGCTCAAGGTTTGGGTTACCGTTGTACGTGCATTGGCAGGCGAAACAGTGACGTACTGCCGTCTCCACCATGTCGTTCATTTTCGGGAACCACACCTTTGACCTTAAGAGCTCTTTTGTTTTGACAATCCCTTGATGGCCTTCATGCGAAAGTGCCACCACTTGGTTCCTCAGAGATGCAGGGATGACCACGTTTGTTCCACATAGTAGTATGTTGTCATCAGTGACAGTCGGTTCCTTACGGACGTTGTAGAACTCTCATTGGACCACCAGATTTGTGGATCTCAGACCAGCGTCCATTTCTGCAAAGAGTGCTTATGCTCTGCATCATGTCATCTGCATCAGTGGCACGTTTGACATCCTCTATCTTCATGGCGCGTGGTATACTGGACGGTGCAATGACGTTTACGTAATCTTCAGCCACTTTCTGGTGTCTGCGAGTCCCCGCCATAGTTATCGGGTTCGTGGACCTGTAGTCTGTTGTATTTTTGTTTCCGGGTATGTATCTCAGAACGAAGTTGGCGTCGAAGACCCATCGCTCAATGCGATGTGGTGGCCTGGCTTTCTTCCATGTGGTGAGAAACAGCTCGTGATCGGTGATGATTGTGAACTGCGGATCTCCTTGTAGGTACTGGTCAAAGTGCTCGCAGCCCCATACTACACCCAGAGCTTCGGGTTCAGTTTGACTATAGCGGCTTTCAACATCTGAGAGGGGACGGCTTGCAAAGGCAATTGCACGGCTGTCTTGGATCAGTATGCTGCCTAGGCCTGCCTAAGCGATGTCGTTTTCTTTACGTCAGAGTAGGCAGCACAGGTATCTTCGATGAGCAAGTCTCTGAGCGCGGTAAACGCCGCGTCTTGTTCGCTTGACCAAAGCCAGTCGACACCCTTCTTAGTGAGGCGTCTCAGGGGTTCGCTGATGATGGCTAAGTCTTTGATGAATCTCGATAAGTAGCTCATCATACCCAGGAAACTCATCAGCTTTGCCACGTTTGATGGAGGCGGCAGCTCCTTGAGAGCCTGCACTTTGCTTGGGTCAGATGACACGCCGGTTTTGCTGAATATCATTCCGTAGTATTCTATTGACGGCAGGTTCACCTTACACTTGTCCTAGTTGAGTGTGAGGCCGTTTGTGTACAATGCTTCAAGAGTGTCAGCCAGTGCTCTATCATGCATCTCCTCGGCGTTTTCTCCTTTCCCGTAGATGATGATGTCATCACTGATATTCCTTGTCGACTCAATGTGGCTGATCACATTTCTGACGTGTTCCTGGAATATTTCACTTGCTGACGATATCCCAAAGTTCAGTCGTTTGTACATGTAGAGGCCATTGTGTGTTCTGAATGTGGTGATATATCTGGAAGATGGGTGAAGCTCCAGCTGGTGGTAGCCACTGGACAGATCTAGTTTGCTAAATACTGTTGCGCCATTTAGGTCATGTATGAGTTCGTCTAATGTTGGCATGTTATGGAGTTCCCGTATGATCGCCTTGCTAGGCTCACGCATGTCGATGCACAGTCGTATGGAACCGTGCTTCTTTGGAGGGCGACAATAGGGGACACCCAAGGATTAGGTTCGCCAACGGGCACCTTCTCGATTGTATCCTCTCTGAGAAGTCGTAGTTCCTCATCCTCGTTACTGCAAACGCCTGTTCGTGCTGCCCAGTTCGTGCTGGTCTCATGTGGAAAGGGAATTTTCCTGTTGTAATCGCGACAGGCCGTACAGATTGATTCACCAATGTGTAGTTTGACCTGCACTCCCTTTAGTTACCCGGTGCCCTTTGTGAGCCCAGGGTACTTGTCTTCCCAATTGGAGCCGATTTTGTTGACACTGTTCACGAGCCCTAACTCCTGAGCTGTGCTGAAACCGATCAAAGAGCCATGAGCGCCTTTTGTCACGTGGAACCGATGACATTGAATGGCGGACTTTGACTCCAGCGTTACGTCACACACCCCCAGAACGTTTAGTGGTGTGCCGCCGCCATACGGCATGATTCTCGGCCCTTTGTGTCTCATCAAAGCCGGTTTTCGAATCATCTCATATGTCCGTTCATCCATCACGTTTACTGACGCTCCTGTGTCGATCATCATCTTCGCGTTGTTTACGGCGATCACAGTCATTGGTGATTTTCTTGCAGTCGTTTTATTCGTTGGCAGATTGTGCATCGCTCGAGTCGCCAAGTGGATGTTGTGTGCGCGAGTCTGGTTCGACCTGTCGCACATGTTTGCTTTCACGTTTTTTTCTCCTACAAACTTTGCCACAAAAGTTGCAGGTGTCCCCATTTGCTGGACATATTCCGTCAGCGTGACTCTTGAACCCGCACTACTGCCAGGGTGTACCATTTGGTAGTTTTTGTGTCGGCGCTGGAATAGTTGTCGAAACTTCCCTTGTTAGAGTCAACGTATCTGGATTTACCGACTTTGTTTACCGCTTCTGGACGAATGACCTTACTCTGTGACCTTGCATGTTATGCAGTTCTGCACATGTCGATTGCCGTCTCTAGTGATATGTTACGCTGTGATATGTTACGCTGCCTCTTGGACATCGCTGTCATATACATCCAGGACGATTCTGTCGCGTAGTGTTGAATTTCCGCACGCATCACAAAAATTGCAGGACTTGATAAGCACCCTGATGGCTGTTAGGAACTGTTCAAATGTCTCACTGTGTTGTTGATTTCTGTTGTGGAACACAAATCTCTCACAACATTCGTTGATCTCCCCAACTGCAAAGCTGTCAAATTTGGCCAAGATTTCAGCCACCGATCGTGAGTCGTCTTATGTCTCGAACGTAAACCCATTCATTGTATATCTAAAATGCCGCATCTCCAATCGTGTGCAGTAGCAATGCGACCTGATAATTCGACGGCTGTTTCTGGAGTTGCGTTATTGTAGCATAGTTCTTCCACTTTTGTTTGAATAACTTCCAGTTATCTGCAGGGTTAAAGTCAAGATCTACTGGTGCCGGTGGACGTATCCCGTGTACGGGCGGCATTGGGGTTTAGGTGCCTTGGTTATCGTCGGACATTTCTAAGTCGCCTAAGCGGACATTGCCACTCGTGGTTCTGATTTTGCACGGACAATTGTGATCTTTTTTTAGAAATTCAACAGGTGGTCCGTTGCCGTTCCCATTCCTGGAATTAGTGAGCGTTGTCGTTGCGGGCGATAATTGACTTATCTACAAATATCATTCTTCTTGTGTTGCTTGTTTGTAGTTTTTTCTTTAAGTTACTGTCAAACCTGCGCGAGTTTTCATCCCATCTTCGTCGCCATTTGTAAAGCTTTACATGGACATAACGAACGTATTGTTTGGGCAGACTGTATTAACAGAACAAACGATAACAAGCCGTGCTCTGAACGCCGGTCAGGTTCATAGGTCTCGATTACCGTAAACTCCCGAACACTACAGATGGTGTTGTACTATGACTCAATGTATATTTTACTCTACTTTTATGTTTTAAATAAATGGTTATTATTGTCATAGTTACGTATCGTAATCATTAGGTGCACGAAATTAGGCAACTCAACATCAAATAAGTGCAGGTAATTTAACACATATTTTACAGAACTGCGTGTGCGATCATTATAAAGAGTTCTGCCAATATAAACGCTGTCTAATGTACGCTTAGAGTCATATAGATATGTTATTTAGTCACACGCATGCGCATCTCCTTAAAACTAATTTACTCCGCCCATATTATGGTAATTACCCGGAAGTCACCAACGAAAAAAAATTACGCAGACGGGAAGGTGTTTCTATAGATTGAAACCATCGACTACGTGAGTCCACAACAGGGCTTTCAATTTCCCCATGTCGGGTATATTTTACTAACACAGACACCGGGTCGAACGGACCAGTAATGATATTGCTATGTCCACAAGTCGGCTCAGAAACAATTGAAATGTTTCGGTACAATACATTAGTGGAGTACCTGTTGAACGGGCTGCAGAATGAAATTCGTAGCACCTTGCCATCGTTACAGTTTGGTAGAATGTTGGCTTTTTTGTAGCGTAGACAAACACGTGTTGTTGTTTCGCAGGGTTCTTCTTGTGTGCTAACTGGTTTTGACAGCCGATTGTTGTTGTGTAAAATAATTTATTTTAATTATTTATTAGTTTGAATGGGCGCTGTTCACCTGCTTAAGTAATCCTTAAGCGCATTATGAAGTAACGGTAAAGAGTACCAATGAAGATACAGTTTAATGTGTATGTTTTTGTTTAGCTAGTACCATTCATATAGAGTGTATTAACACACACATACGCACACACCGCACGCACCGCACGCGCGCGCGCGCGCACACACGCACACGCACACGCACACGCACACGCACACGCACACGCACACGCACACGCACACGCACACGCACACACACACACACACACACACACACACATCATGACTGCAATCATATTTTTCAGAGTTATTATTAAAATGAAATGAAATGAACCTGGCCAAGATCACAATAACAACACAATTGTACGGCTCTAAGGGAATTGTGTGCATAAGTCAAATAAATGTGTGGGGCAATTTGGTACTTTTCGCGAGAATGGCCCATATAATGTTATATTACATGTCATTTTACTTCATGTTTTAATTGTATGTGCAAACTGTCTATGAAAAGAAGCATAATAAATAAGTGTGAATTGTAAAATAACCACGGGCACATTGTAGCAACGTGATAGAAGCATTGCCAATGCGCGTGCGTCAACAACATCAGTAGTTGGCGTCCTTTTTTTCATTTTCTTTCGTTCGTTAAAATAAACGCCTGGGTAATCGCGTATCAACACGCACTTGATTAAATTTAAAAAAACAAATAGACCGGGCATACGCCACTGCACTCGATTGACGTGAACAAAGGAAAGTTCATTCTCTTCTGTCTCATTGTCAAGCGCGATTCATTTTTATCCGATTCGTTTGCGAAAAAATTGCGCTCTTCACTGCAGTTACATATAGCAACAGACAGAGATACAGGCGTAGCGCGACTTCGACATTTGGGAATGTGTGCGCCAGATGGTGTTTGACAAGCAGGCGAATTATATCGATTTCTTTACTGTTTTTTGCTTCACGACTGCAGCGGGTCACTGCAACGTGATAAAAACATTTGAATGCTGACACCTTTATTAGAATGTTGTTTTACCCACGCGACACTTGACGAAGGTCAAAGAAGGTCAAACAGTTCGACATCCATCTTAGTCTGGCGCTCATGTCACGAGCAGTTCTGTGATTTCGCAACCCAAGGAGTTTCACCATTTGAAAACACCACACTAGCTCTGCCCACACCCGTCACAGCTATCGAAGTGTTAGCAGCGATGGCCAAGCTAAGCAAAAACAGGGTAAGTGGGCGTGACTTCATCCCGAGAGAGCTGCTGAAGTAGTCCATCAGACATCTTCAACGACACGCTGGAGTACCGTGAATCACTGGAGATTAGTAGTGTGTCTTAATCCTACCACAAAAACCCTGTAAGACAGTGGGGCTTCTGGCGAGTTTGAGACCTGTCATTCTACTGGTAGTCCTGCGCATAACTATGTCATTAGTGGTTATGTGACTTATGTCCCGAATCACGCCGAACGTCGATGGATTACCCATAAAAACAGAGAGAACCTCTATCCAGAGGCACATCGACCGAATTTCCGAGGAATGGCGGATGAACAAGAAGTTTAGCTCATTACAAGGAGACGTAGAAGATGTTGGACGCCGTAAGCAACTCTGAAATGTCACATTTTGTAGGTTGTGGACAGTCATCATCATCATCATCATCACTACTCATAGCCAAAATGGAATCGTAAAATAGCGTTGCCAAAACGTTATATGGAAGGAAGATTTAGAAAAAAACGGTAGTTTTAAAAAACATTGTCGCTTAAAAATGCATTAAAAATGAACACCCTAGGGGTGTGGGGCCTCACAATGCCAACTTACCCAATGGCCCAATACCCCTTAATCCGGATCGGGACGTGAAGGCCAGGGATGTACATGGTTGTTGTTGGATTAATGATTTATGACTGTTGTTGGATTAATGACTGTTGTTGGATTAATGATTTATGATGCTTTTGATATTGCTTGCCTGTTTGACCCCAGAAGTTCACTTTGGAACAGCAGGAAATTAGGAATACACTAACCGGGGTGCCAAATGTACTGCTTCTACATATGTAGGTAATCACAACGAAAGTGCAATGTTGCCTCTAGTTATAATCGTGGGAGTTTGTCTTGGCCATCAACCCGGGCACACTTCAGACGTTTGGCACTTCCGTGCGGAAAGTGTGTACAACGAACGGCTTGATTGTATCGACCACGCGAGACGCATCGACCAGACTGCCTTGGGGAGAATATATTGCACGTGCTAAAATCAACATCCATAGGCATTTCAAGGCCGGTCTACACGAACAATGTTGGCCCCGATTTGTCGAACGACAGCGTAGCGCACGACAACGCACAAATAAATTGTATGCGCGTAATGTGACCCGTGTTACACCTTGGTATTGGATGGAAAATCAGAGCAGTTTGGTGTGGTGAATTAGTGCGTCAATGGTGTCTCAAGCTATTGTTAAAATGTTTTTTTTATGCACGGATAGGAATTGACAAAATTGAGACAGTTAATGACGAACACGTCAGTTAATGACGAACACGTCAGTTAATGACGAACACGTCAGTTAATGACGAACACGTCAGTTAATGACGAACACGTCAGGGGAAACAACTAACAAAGGTTATGGACGTAATAGGAGACACGGGTTAGAAGAATCGAAAGTGCAAGAGGATAGCGATTAAGGCAGCTATCTATGGATGATGGAGCTTTATAGATATATGGGAAACATATTTCGGAAGGAAGACATGTTTATGGGGGATGGGCGTTAGAAAAGGGAGCGACTGTTTTATGAGATGCATTTATTTCTTACGCACGTAAACCGCTGCCACGTGGCATTTACTCTGTATATGTTTCGTTTCAATAGCTACCTTAAAGCTATACTGATTTATTCTTACCTATTCACTCCCTATGTCGTCGGGCAAACAAAGCAGATAGCTTAACTTTAACTTTCTTTCTTTCTTGCCCCTCCCAGGAAAAATTCATGCGGACGCCCCTGATTGAGCCGCATGCTTTATTGTAAATCTAAATTACAACCAGCAAAATTCCAACGGAATGATACGTTTGCATGGGTAAAATTCAAAGTCGATATTTTAAATAAGATATTAGTTTCGGTTACCAAAACATTATGCACTGTATAATTATAATTAGTTTGTCATGCGGTTTTCTTATATTGTATGCACACCTCGGGTGAAATATATTTCCTTTTGCAATTAGAGACATGGTCTGATGCTGTTGAATGTAGGACTATGTGCCGGAATTGTGTTTGTATTTGAATTTCTATAAATTAGTATTTAATAAGATCTTGCATTAGAAGGTATTACGAAAACTTCTATTTAGTGATTAGCTCATCAAGTCACAATAAAACACAAGGGCAAAAATGCACATACTTTGTCCAGGCGTTACAACGTTGGATCGGTGACGCAAGACAAAATCCAGCGCTCAAAGTGCCTGGTGACTCAGGTATTTGCTGATGTGTACAACCAATCTAAGAATCAGCATTTGTAGAAAAGTACAATTGAATGGTATGCCATTCCCTGTTTCACAATTGAGCCTACAGCTTTGCACTGTCTACAATTGGCCTACTGATATTGTGCGTTCCTCAAGATATCATTGCACACACCTGTTTCCAGGCGGTACAACGTTGGATTGGTGATGCAAGACAACACCCAGAAGAGTTAGAGTCCTTTCAACGTTTCTGCGGAAGAAAATAGTGGACAGAATAACCGGCCCATGCTTTCCTTTCTGTATCCACAAACAGGGAGATCGTCTAGGTGACATCACGGAAACGTACACAAACTTGGAACAGCTGAAAGGACTCTGAAGTTGGAAGTTGGAGAAAGATGATTGAGAACAGCCACGCGTAGTTCAATCGACCAGCATCCGCGAGGTGGCGCCATCGTTTGTATAATAATTCTTTTATTGCGAGGCATCCAGTACGGATAAGCTCAAAACGGGTTATGTTTCACACACTGACAAACCTGTTCATTAAGACACCAACTCAGTATTGCGGTGAAGTAATCAGCTACATTGTCACTGTTACTTCTGCGTTGTTTATGGTGCACCAAAATTCGGCGATTTATTGCTTCCTTTTTGAGTAGTGGAAGGTGAACTCTCAATAATGGGGGGAGGTGGGAGGGCGGCGCAAAACAGTTGAGAGATGGGAGGTTGAGACCCCTGCCACACCCCCTTAGTAATCCCTTTCGCAAAAAGGTATGCATTTCCAATACTCCATGTTATTTATTTATTTATTTGATTCTTAAATAGACTGAATTTGTGATTGAATTCACAAGGCTGTCCGGGTGTTCACCAAAGTGTTAAAGCACTTTGACCAGTCCGTTGTATATATGAACATGCATTTATCTTTTTTAACGAAAGAACCTGGGAACTGAGGAGATGTTGACGACTGACTGAAACTGTGATTGAGTGAGCAGACGTGTCGGTCATACAAAACGTACTTATTCACTTCAACTGTGGCTGTGTGTGCGTGGGAGCATGCGAGTGCGTCCGTGTATGCATGCATGCATGCATGCGTGTGTATACACGCGTGCGGGAACGAGCTAGTATGTATGCGTGTGTGCTTGCATGCGGGCGTGCGTGTGCACGTTTGCGGGAGCGAGCGAATGTGCGCGCACGCGTGCTTGCGTACTAACTAGGTGACGTGCCAGTTTGTTTTCAAAATGGCGCGCGAATAATAGAAGTTTCGAGTTTGATTATAATATCATGTTAAACATCTACTCAGCGCTGTTGTCTCAATATATGACATGATGTAATAATTAATCACCATTAATCAATTTTGCAGGCATAAAACAAGCGTAGGCCTAATTCAAAACAATGGAACATTTTAAAGCGGCAACTTTTACTGAGGTGCAATGTATTTGAAGAAGAAACAGCTTTGTTCTCTTTGCAAAATCCACATAATATTTAAATGCTTTATTGTAGATCTAAATTAAAGCCAGCAAAAATATAATGGAATGATAAGTTTGCATGGGTAAAATTCAAAGTCGATATTTTAAATACAACATTCTAAATGCGTAAAATCATTCAAATAAAAAGGCTAGCCAATGAAAATGAAGATCTAGTCATTAGTCATGTGGACAAGGAAGTCATTGGCTTATCGAGAGGCCAACATTTGTTATCTGTGTGTAACCCGCCCTCCTGAGATATGTGTCAACCTTGTTTTTAAACATATTCACCCTGCTAGCAGTTACACAATCTGTAGATAATTTGTTCCATTCATTGATTGTCCTCTGTGAGAACGAGTACCTCCTGATATCCATATAGATACTTCCATGATATCCTATATATCTGATATTTTTTGACACACAATCGCACAAGGAACGTATATCGCTGAAGCAGGATGACAAGATAATACCCCTCCGGAAATTACCCCCAGACATTACCCCTAGATATTAACCCCGAACAATACCCCCAACTGTTAACAGTGGCCGAACAATAATAATAAAAAATGTGTATTCGCTATTTATTTGTTTGATTTAGGGGTTAGCAGCGTAATTCTAGCGATTATGTTTTTAGTATTAGGGTTTAGTACTTTAGCACCTTTAAAGGATACGTTTATGAGATTTAGGGTTTGTTTTAGGGGTCATGGTTTTATTTTATTACGGTTTAGGTTAGAGGGTTGTGGTTGGGTTTTGTTTGGTTTTAGTTTTAAGCAGAGACTATTTTGATGTGTTTTCAACACGGTTCATTTGTGGTATTTACATGTAAGGAATAATGTCAGGAGAGATAATATATGTATGACTCCCTATGGCATTACCCCTGGGGGATTATGTCCCGGGGTAATGTCCTAGGGTGTGATGCGCATGGAGGTAATGCCCGGTGAGTAAATATCCAGTGGTAAAGTTCTACAACCGTGAAGTAATGTTCAGAACTGGAAGTCAATGGTAGATTTAACCAAAGGGGACTGTTGGATATAATTCATCACAGTTAACTAAATAGAGGCAACATTAAAACCTGCTATTTTGTCGTATCATTCAAGATAAAGTACACTAACAATGCACAATCTAAGGGAAGATCTCAGAACATCGATGTGCGTCTATGCACGAAATTGGTTTCATGGGGTGGTTAGCAGTTATGTCATATATTTCCCCCAAACATATCGTATATTTTCCAATCGCAGTTCGTAAGTGTCCCGACTTCGAGCGTGTGCAAGCAGTTTAGGATTGTGACAGCAGAAGTGCCACTGTGCGCAGTGGCCGAATTTGCACACAGGTCAATACAATTTATATTTGTTATGGACAAAGTACTTGTTACTCGAATTATGGCGTGATTGAACATAGCTGAAAACACCATATAACAACAACATAACCATTGTATTAGCGATAATGGACAGCGTTCGAGAAGCAACTGAAGCTGTTCCGTTAATCTTCACCTTTGAAAACAACCCAATCCATGGTTGGTGTCGCGTGAAACCTCGACAGGACAGAGACGAGGGATGACAACGTAACTGGTGAAAGACATTACGCTGCTGGAACGGTTGGTGTTTCCAACTTAAGACACAAAGCAAGCAACAAGGAGGCATTGTTATTATAACACTACTTTCATAGCAACACGTACAGATTCTGTAAACACGGCAATTCCCACAAAATAATACCCTGAAGACATGCATCGTTAAATATACGTCATACATATACCACTGCGATATCCGTGCTTTTGCCTGATTTTCGATGTCTGCTGCGTCAAGACTCGAAATCACGTGCTCACTCTCAGCAGTGACGACCGCACCCTCGACTGCATATTTCTTGCAATCCGAAACCCCAATGTACGAACGAAAACGCAAAAAAAATTTTTAATACCACAACGACATCCATGCCCTTCCCGTACCTTCAAAGTCTGCTGCGTCAAGACGTCGACGTCACGCGCTTGCTCTCGGCATTATCGAACACACCATCGACTTCATACTTTTTTTGCAACCTGTAACCCTAATGCATGATAGAAAACACAGCCAATTTCAAAGTACCACCACGATAACCGTGCCCTTCCTTTACCTTCAAAATTTGCTGCGTCAAGACGGTCAAGATCATGGAGTTACTCGCGGCAGTGACGACCACACATTCGACTTCATACCTTTTGCCATATGTAACCCTAATGCATGAAAGAAAGCACATAACATTTTAAAATATCACCATTAGATATGTGCATTTGCCTTATTTTATTACCCGTGTCATTACCTTCACAGTTTGCTGCGTTAAGTCGTTAACATCATGTTCTCGCTCTCGGCAGTGACGACCACGCCTTCTACTTCATACATTTTTGAAACCTGCAAGGCTAATGCATGACAGAAAACAAAACAGTCCAACCACTATATCCGCGCCCTTACCTTCAAAATAACCTGCGCCAAGACGTCCACATCATGCGCTCCCTCTCAGCAGTGACGACCACAACATCCGCTCCCTCTCAGTAGTGACGACCACAACATCGGCGACGTACCTTTTCCAACATGCAACCCTAATTCATGAACGAAAACGACATTACTTCTTGGTGTATGTTGCACGACATTACTTCTTGATGTATGGTGTCGCAACGGGTGATGCGTTGCACTTGAAAAGAGAGAACATACATCGTTAATTTGATCAGAGCTACGCAGCAACATACATTAAATTAAGAAAAATAAAAAGGATAAATCTCTACAGCAGCAACTACATACATACCTGACGCTTCGTTTCATGTCTGTTGGCGCCTCGACTGGTGTCGAGCTGCTTTGCAACAAAAAACAGAAAACATTACACTGAACAAGAGATAGCTTTACAAATATCGGAACCGTTGCCCACCTGTATAGTTGAAATCGTTAGCAATTTAGCCCTTGATTCTCTACCTTTTGCTCGCTACTCCTCCAGATGTCGGTGATATGGATGGTATGAAAACAGAAAGCAGAAAAAATTAAGCTATATAAACGTCAATAATCTGACTCGTGACCCTGGGTAAGATCCCTTTCCGGGTACTGCAAAACGCTGTGTCGCCTGTCGTCGTGTCGTCGAACATCTCTCCGGCTGTCGTGGCAAATACAAGTATTTGTAGCCGGGTCAGCTACCTCCTGGGTTAGCTCAGGGCAGTGACGACCACACCCTGGACTACATATTATGCAGCCTGCTAACCTATTATATGAAAAGGGAACATAGAACATAATAATAATAAAAAAAATAGTAACTGCAGCTGTTACAGAAATACCTTTTGCTCAGTACTCCTTCTTCTGATATCGGCTGACGTCACGGTCACGATTAGGGCTGATTATTCGCACATGAAAACAGAAAGCAGACCAAATTTAAACCGAGCAAAGAACAGCGTCACAATACTAGAACTGATAACCTACCTACATTAGTTGTGACGTCTCCTCTTCTGTCCTCTTCAGCGTCCTCTTCCGTGTCCTCTTATGCGTCATCTTCTGTATCCTCTTCACTCAGAATGTGCACTCAGAATGTAGTGAAAATTTGTTCCACTGGATTTCGTAACACCGAAAACTTCATCTTTGACGCTGAATGTTTCATAATTAAGAAATGTGATGCAATTTATTTTGTTTGTCATCTTTGAAAAAAGTATTATATCCATATCATACTCCTTTTCAGCTTAGAGCATCCCTTTCACCATGATGGTGCCGGGTTTTAATCTTTATGTGAAAGTGGTTTTTAGCAAATCTGCCTTGTCCGCCATATTGGTCAGCCATATTTGGTTACAATTCGTATGAATGAATTTGCCGCTCGGATGTGTTTCTATGGGAATCTTTGGCACCAAAACACGGTGTTTTACATAGTTTTCGGCAGTTCATGGATTATTGACAATTTGTTGTTATCCGTCATATTGAAATATAGCGACGTACACAAATCGTACCAACTGTGAGCACCTTTTACTATACATAAACCTTGTGACAAATTGTGTTATTATTGATATACCAGTGTTAATGTAAATACAACAAAAACCCGAAATCACCAGATTACCGCTTGCCAGAATACGCCATCGACGGCGTGACGTCAGCACTTCGATACGTACAGTGACGTCATACCGACAATTGGCAATCATTCGTACTCAATAAATACCAATAACACACATGGTATCAGAGTAATATGACATGAATCAATATCTGTATACGTGTGTGTGTGTGTGTGTGTGTGTGTGTGTGTGTGTGTGTGTGTGTGTGTGTGTGTGTGTGTGTGTGTGTGTGTGTGTGTGTGTGTGTGTGTGTGTGTGTGTGTGTGTGTGTGTGTGTGTGTGTGTGTGTGTGTGTGTGTGTGTGTGTGTGTGTGTGTGTGTGTGTGTGTGTGTGTGTGTGTGTGTGTGTGTGTGTGTGTGTGTGTGTGTGTGTGTGTGTGTGTGTGTGTGTGTGTGTGTGTGTGTGTGTGTGTGTGTGTGTGTGTGTGTGTGTGTGTGTGTGTGTGTGTGTGTGTGTGTGTGTGTGTGTGTGTGTGTGTGTGTGTGTGTGTGTGTGTGTGTGTGTGTGTGTGTGTGTGTGTGTGTGTGTGTGTGTGTGTGTGTGTGTGTGTGTGTGTGTGTGTGTGTGTGTGTGTGTGTGTGTGTGTGTGTGTGTGTGTGTGTGTGTGTGTGTGTGTGTGTGTGTGTGTGTGTAGATGTATTTGTGATGATAGTCAATGTTAAACCGCAACAGCAACAGTTTACGCAACGTTCTCCCTTCTTCAGCCTTTTAACGTGAGTGTGGCATCGCGGCAATCGCAATCCGTATGAATTTCGTATGACGTACATTTTAACTACTGACCGTATATATATGACGTACATTTTAACTGCATGTGGCATGGTGTCACTGCTCACTGCATAAAAGTGTATCGGCTGACTCGTTCTCGTGTTGAGGACGATCACATCCTATTTCACACAGACCAGATTTTGTGTCAAGGCGTTACAGCCTCGTTCCCGAACATTCACTACTGGAGACAACTCCTACGTCATTTCCGCCCTAGACGGTACGTCATACGTGATCATCGCTCAAAGGTTACAACTGTGCGTATTTGGCAATGTTATCGCCTTCTTCTTCATCTAAGTGAGAACTATGAGTATGACGCCGGAGGGGGGGGGGGCTGGTGCGCAACGTAGCAGAAAAAACATAGAAAACGTGTAAACATATATGAAAGATTCTGCATGACACCGCTTCTTGTGACTCTCGAACTGTAGACATAGTCTGAGCCAAAATATACCGCTGAACTCTCTCGACTTCAAAAATGCTTTCGATTCAGTTCTACATCACGTACTTCTGAGAAAGTAAGAATGTAATGGACCGAGGACTTCCTGTCACGCAGGAAACCGCGAGTCGTGCTGAACGGGAAACCCTCAACATGGGCGAATGTAGAGAGTGGCATCCGCCCTGGGAATGTTCTGGGAGCAGTGTCTTGTGTCATCGTTTAAATGACTTGCCAAAAGTGGTCGGAAGCACAGCCATGATCTGTGCTGATGACACCAAAGTCGTCAGAGAAGTTACCAATCGCACTGACCAGGACGAACTACAAGATCTAAACAGACTGAATATGTGGTCATCCAATTGACAACTCTGCTTCAGTTAATGTAAATGCAAGATCATCAACCTTTGAAATATGAACAAGCTAACTTACACAATGAATAATGAAACATCATTAGCCACTGAAGTTGGGAGAGACTTGGGAGTTCAAGTAGATCAGGAACTGAGTTTTCAACCTCAAGTTACAACTCCATCCTCAACTGATTTAGCATATCGCAAATCCGGTTCGTTGATGTACAAATGTTTAGTGTGTGAATAGTTCATGTAAATTCCGCAGCCAATGTAATTTTTAAAAATGCCTTTTTCAAATCATCAAAATAATTAACTTCAGTCGGTATAGATCTGTTAAAGCTCAAAATAGTGGATATCCAAAATGGTAAACACAGTGTGGGTCAATGCTGAGTATGGGCGTGACTTCCATCCTCTCACCGATCACATGACAACATTCACCAAGGATGACATTTGTGAGTTCTCAGCGTTTCCATTTCACTTAACTTAATGTTTGACCAAACACTAAGTAATTGAATAGTTTGTGTGATGATTTCACACAAAAACTACATATAACAGTTGCACAAACAGCATGTTTCAGTGGATACTAACTTGGTAGGTTTTAATTATTTTTTTGCAAAATGAATTTGAAATGAGACTAGCAAATAATCGAAATTGAGGAGGGACCTTTAAGAATGCTATAAATAAGTAAACAATAATGCTTAGGCTGATCAAGAAAACGTTCACGTGTCTGAATGAAACCACAGTTCCTACAGTTTTCAACACAATGGTCCGCCCCCGTCTCGAGTATGGAAATCCTATATTGATACCACATACCAAGACGGTTAGTCACAACATCAACAATGTCCAGCGACGTTAGTGTTAGCCTGGAGTTGTTGTTGCCGTGTGAAACATTCGAGTTGATGAAACATATATGTCATAGTCGGATGCTGATCTCCTCTGCATCATCTCCATCTTATGGATATTGCTGTGGTATAAGGATCCCAAACCACATGCGAAAAACTGGACAACTATTTATACCGTATCGAATATTGGTTAGTCATTATAAAAATATCCTTGACATATAATTTTTATCACCAATTTGTGGGAAGCGTGTCTTGAGGTATGTGTAATTATATATATATATATCACCCTGTAGCACACCATGGTTAAGGAAGTTGTGGGTTCAGGCCAGATGCGAGAAAATGGTTTGTGTGCGTGCGTGCGTGCGTGCGTGCGTGCGTGCGTGCGTGCGTGCGTGCGTGCGTGCGTGCGTGCGTGCGTGGTAATGTTGTTGCAGGTTTGATTTTTCGCAGATTCTAAAAAAAACAAGAGCAGCAAACACAACTGATTTGAAAAGAACCTTTAATAGAACTTTCTGATTTCTACAGGGTTATAGATAAAAGCAGCTGTACCAGTCAAAGAATGTACACTTTGCATTCAACATTCCTTTATTACCAATAGAATACATGCAATGCCAGTGAAGTCCTCATCTATTAAGGATGATCTTTACAAAAACGCATGTACAAAATCAACAGCCTTTGCAAATACACTATATAACTGCTGCCTGTTTTCAGCTATATCAAGCAACATTTGGTCGAATAAATGTACTATATAAAGAATGTGGGTAACAATTTGTAGATTACAGTGCTATGTGTAACATATATAACCTGGCACATTACCATAATGGATCAAATGTTTCAGTCCATATTGTTTAGACTGCAAGAGAACCTGTCCTGCATCAGACGATGTAGAATATAGCAAGTCTCATATCATTGGTTACTCTAAAAAAAACTATTCTGCTACGATGGCTGTACAACATCTGTTTATAAAATTTCTTCTCAACATTTGATCATGGGATTGTTTATTTTGAAAACAAAACTCATACACTAAGTTAATTATCTATAACTTTTACACTCTTAAATATTTCTATCATACATAGCACATGCTGGTCTTCTCTATGCTAATGTTAGTAATCATAAAATATAATATGTTGTCTTCATATGTGACCTGCTCTATGTCTGATACAAGTTTAGTTGGAAAGTACAGGTAGTTCTAAAAACTAAAATTTGATCTGTAATGGTTGGTCATGGTAAAAGATAAATTACATCTGATTTGGAGTGTCTGTTTCAACAATGATTACCATACATTGAAGTAATACAATTTGGCACTTCTAGACAATAGTCATAAACTTACCCTGTCAGCAGTAATTATTCATGTTTTCAAAAAAATTACATCATATCGCTAAGATACATAGCTGAATAAAACAAACAAAAGTTAAGTCATAAAGCATTTTTCAGAAAGCAATGATTCTGTTACACAATACTGTACATTTCACAAATGGCAACAGAACTGTGCTCAAATTATTGGTGTTGTCAACAAATCTTTGTTGCACATAGATAATTGGCAGCCAGCCTCTGAATGTAAAGCAACTGTCAAGTTTGCTGAAGCCATTCCTTTGTGTCACGGTTGAAGTTTCTATACAGGTTTGTAGACGAGGAAGCTGGGTGTGTCTGTATACCTTGTGGCAAATGCCTTGCCATCAGGTGTTGGATCAGAGAAGGCGATTTCAGAAGACTTCAGCGGGTAGCCAAGTAGGAATGTGTACCTTGAAAATAAAAATGTGACAGACAGGTTAGTCATTGTAGTCAAATCTGTTTCATTGTAAAATTAATTTAGGGGATTTAGCAGTTGTACCTGACAATAGAATATAATCATGCATCACTACCTGAGTAAACTTAATAACAAGGGTTATATAAAGAAACTACTTCTTGTTCCCAATACTTCACTGACTGTTTCTTCTAGGATTCACACTAACTAACCACTTACATTACAAAAATCTGTTTGGATCTGGACCAATCACAGAAACAGCCAAATCGAGTTCACAAAATGCAGAAATCCACGTTTCCGTGGAAGAATCGCATGCCTGAATTATGTAAATATTTATTGTTTTATGTAAAGCATATTGATTGTAAAGCATATTGATCTGTATAATACAGGAGTCTGCGTTATAAAAAGAACCATGCATTATTCTTATAGATGTGTTCCAACATATTTTCCTACCCTACCTTCCTTCCTACCTAAATACATACCTGACACTGTCAAGCAATTTTGTGGCGATTCCTTTGTTTCGTTCACACTCTAGAACCCAGATGCGATTAATGCCGCATTTGACTGGCTCAGGTTCCGTACTACAACACCAGGGACGTGCTCGACTTGACAGGCTTTCTTGACTGGCGCTCTCTGTGCTCGCAATCACTCGGTATCCCTGGTGAGAAGAGTACACATTAAAATATTAGGTTTAGGGTATAAAATTATGATTTGCATTAACTATTCAAAGGAGCTGGTTATCAGAGGCCCCAACTAAATGACATCTTGGGAAAAAATATTTTGCATATAGCATCAAAATTGTATTGCCAAAAGCATGTGGGGGAGAATTACTAAAAAAAATCTTTTTTTAGTTTTTAGATCCATTTTTGGAAGTAATATTGTTTTTTTTGCATGTTTGCATTGGAAACACTCCCATTGAATTAATTCAGAATTTGACCTAAAAGATGTCTAGCTGGAACTAAAGAAAAGAATTTTAATTTATTAAAATAAAAGGAATTTGAATTGATTAAATGGAATTGCCCCCTGGTGGTGATAGATATTGCTGCACTTCCCTGTATCTTCTCTACACAATTATACAGAAACAGTTGTTCTTTGGCAATAACTTAGGTGCGATGTAAGTTACAACAGCACAATAGTTAGCATCACTGAGGATATTATTTCCTACAATCATTAAGAATATTATAAACTAGCCGAGTTGCCCGGTGTTGCAATTCGTACCATACAAAGGAACTTATGTGGACGTTTGCTGTAGATTACATGACTCGGAACAGTCGAAGAAAACATGTAACGCGTTGTTAACGATTGTATGTAATTATGAACTCATACTATTCCGAGTTACGTAATTTATGTGAAACGTCCACATTGGTTCTTTCGTAATGTTCCCAACCCTGGGGGAATTTAGAATTTTTGTTTTATCATCCCTGTGGGCCCCCCGGCACGCCTACAAAATTTCAGCCCCACACATGCAAAACTGATGGCAATACATGGGGACAGGCAGACAAACAATGTCACAAATTACTTTAAATATTTAAGTTTCAAAAACTGACTGTAGAATAAGTTTTTTTTCCAGAAAACTAAATCACATTCCCTTGTCATGGAAATCTAAAATCAAGTATCAGCCCTATAAATATAGAAGTTACCCTGTTAATATAAGTACAACATTTGTCTACGTACCATTGAAGCGACCTCAGCAATGCAGCAGGCGACAATTCTGCGATCAGCCGATATGTACAGGTACGTCTGAAATAACAAAATCACCAGCACTTTACCTGGCACTTCTGTGAAATGAGAGGTTGTATGCAAGTACCAGGTATTAATTGCAATGTTGCTTGTGTAAACTCCAGTGCCTCTACAAGAATACTTTGAATAGACAGACCACAATTTCACAATGTTTTCAGGTATCAAAATGTCACAGAATATAATACTACAGTAAATGGGTGGCATAAAATTCCTTTCCTGGTGTTGCTGTCAATCAGTTACGTTTATTCTCAAGCAACTTCTGCAATTAACTTTCACCAAATGAGCATTTAGATTATCAAACACACTAAAACATTCATACTTATGACAACACATCCATAGACTCTCACCATCTTAATTAAAAATTGCACTGTTAAAAAAAAAATTGTATGTAATGAATTCTTGCTGCAATGTAACAAATTAGTTTAACTGTCTGGCTTACCTTGGAATTCCTTTTCGTGACCTTGCCTTCGACAACAAAGCCAAGATCATGATCAACTATCTGCTTCACAGACTCGACCTAAAGCAAATAAACAGGAATTATTTAACAGAACTGCATCATCACATAATAGACAACCGTAAAATAGCTGGAACGGACGTATCCATACAAATTCAGCATAGTTAATAAAAAGTAGAGATGGAATCATTATGCACATCATGTAAAGCATCAGAACATCTTCAAAAGTAACAACAGAGCCAGACAGCAAGAATAAAGTTAACAAACTCAAATATAAATAAACCATTGATGGATGGATCTGTCTTATCCGTGGAATTAATGCCACATTTTCACAAACCATTATATATTGTATAATATACAGAAGTTACACTCATTTTGTAAATGTTCACAAATTAAATATTTATTCGCACAAAGGCATTCACTCTAAACATGACGTTCACTACAAAACACAAGGTGTTCACAATAAACACTATGTAAACGTTCATAAATTAAACATTGTTATTCCACAATAAACACAATGTAAACGTTCATAAATTAAACATTGTTATCCACATAAACAAATTCAGATAATATACCTTCTTCATGCCAAGTTTATCATCAGGCATAACGACAACAACTCGACTGCCGTCCATGTTTTGTTGTACGACACATTCCTTTTTCCATCCCTGGCAACACGAGAAAATACAGTTTAACTTAAATGAAAGTTTATTCAATACACATACAAGTATACGATATGTGATGGAAGAACATTGCTGAAGTACAGGGTAACTGCAATGTGCTATGTCCATCTTGAAATAAAACACAAAGTGGGGTTCACTATGATGTGATAATTAATCACGCATACAATCTGACTGATACCAAGCATAGATCATAGAGTTTACTGTGACCGAATGACAACAAAGTTTAAAATGTACACTTGGCACCATTAATGTTGACCCAGTGAAGTGATTTTATCAAATCTTTGCCAGTTTGCCGAAAAAGAAATTGGTAATTTGCTTAAAATAAAATACTTACTGACCAAATTTATGGACATCTATGACTGGGATGGTCATGAATTCTTTCTTATCAAAAATAAATGGCTGACTGTGAATCAGTGAGCCAGTATTTCTTGCAAACTTACCGGGAAGCGTAACACGTTGAGCAGTCGTTGGTGAAACTTTGCATGTGTGGCCTCGTCGGTCGGCTCTCCGTGAGTGTACGTCATGCCACATATTTCACAGTGGACAGCACCAATCAACTTCTGACCAAAGTCCTGTAACACGTCATGGACCTCAATCACGATAGAAAAGCACAAACTAGGACATGAAATTACGAAAATAGAATTTTATTAAAATTTCTTAAACTTGGACACAGAAACACTAAACTAAGAAGAAATGTCAATGCACATAGATACGATTAGGTTATTAGATTAATACGTTATTATAAATATTCATGTTTATACATTATGAAATATAGGAAAATAGTTAACATGACTGCAATAATATACAGATCATAATGACTTAAATGCATGAATAACCAAATGGCGTTAACACAAGTCTTGATTAGAATTACTTACCAGAATCATTTGTTCCTTGCCATCTTTCCCCTTGAACTTCTTCAGCACATGTCTGGGTGACCTTCGTGAGCTAGTCGATGACCCTGATCCTGGAGTGGAAGCCATCAGCTCTGACAGCCTTGAACTCCGACCTTGTGGTGTGCTTGGAACACTTCAAATTAAAGCATACTTGTAAATAAAAAGGTCCACACATGATAATTTTAAATAAAAAGCCATTTTAAATTATCATGCAACTCAGCTGCAAAGGAAGAAAAGGCATTGATTTTCATCATGGGAAATGAGTGGGAGTCCTGGGGACTCCCACTCTGCTTATATATATATATATATATATATATATATATATATACATGAGCCCGGAGAAATTTTTTTTTTCAACAAATCAAATAACTTAAACAAATTCAGTCCAAATAATGTTGTATTTATGTACTTAGCAGGGTTCAATCTAGAATCTTGAAAAAGTGGGCCAGTGGCCCGTCCAGGTTGTCAAAGGTGGCCTTTTTGGACAACATTGCACCAATGGTGTGGGCGCACTCATGCAATTTGGTTGCGCCAGTTTTTAAAATATTGCACCAATGGCGCAAAGGCATGTCCTAGATTGAACCATGACTTAGTAATATGGCACTCCAATCCCCCGTGCACGTACGCCTCCTGTGCAGGCCCAGGCTAGCGATTTAATTTAATTCCGATATTTTGACTGGTCGATCACAAGCAAACACCTCCATGTAGCCTATAACCCAAAATGGCTACGTCCATGTCGGATCTGAAAGCAGCGTGGTGCGCCGTGCTTACAAGTATTTTCGAACTGACAGACGCGAGTATGACTGCTCGTTACAGATCAAAGCCGATTCAAGATGGCAGCATACACGCACATTGATGGATCGTTGAAATCAGTCACTTTAAGACTGGATTTAGCATCTTTTAAAACTAAGGAATCACACGGACTCCTACCATGGGATATATAAGGAGTCTGTAGGTGGAACAAGGAGTCTCGGACTCACAGACTCCCGTGAAAATCGAAGCCTGAAGAACATAATTGAAATCAAGATATTTTAGACGAGTTAGTTAGTTACACTCATTAATCTTACCATGACTCCATTTTGCTTTCCTATGGGGTTATATCAAACGACGAAAGCGTTCATATAATATTTGTCAAAACTGATAACTCCCTAAAATATATTCTAGCAATGTTTTGTCCAAATTTATTATATTGTTCCCACAATTCCAGTAAAATAGGATTATAGGTATGATGGAATATTACCTGGAGGCAGACTTTGGACTTGTGTTGAAGACAGGAAAGAAGGAAGGGTCTGCAGGTTTAGGTCGCACACTGTCCTCTATAACATAACATAACATTATAAACAGGTTTAGCCAAGTAAAAACAACTGTAAAGTCTGTAATGCAGTAGCTGTTTGTGTGAAGTATACAACATTTAATAAAAGACAAAAATAGAGTGAATTCATGTGAATAAGTTAAAATGTATTGTGGCTATAAACTACATATTTTTTAAATGATCTTTGCCTACAATGGTTACAATGTTTATTCACCTTTTAAAGAATGGCATTGTTAAGTCTTTAATTTATAATTTGTTGTTAATAATACCTGGCAGCTTATTAATAGTATCATTTAATAGTATCATCATATATAATACAAAACAAGCAGTTGTTTTAGATATTCAGAAGAACTGGCAGATATGTCTAAAAGTAAATCATTTCCTAGTTAAGCATCAGTAATAGATCTTTAAAAAACAATTGAGGCACAGCAGGCGAAGAAGAAAAATAATTGACGTACAGCAGGCGAAGAAGAAAAACAATTGAGGTACAGCAGGCGAAGAAGAAAAACAATTGACGTACAGCAGGCGAAGAAGAAAAACAATTGACGTACAGCAGGCGAAGAAGAAAAACAATTGACGTACAGCAGGCGAAGAAGAAAAACAATTGAGGTACAGCAGGCGAAGAAGAAAAACAATTCACGTACAGCAGGCGAAGAAGAAAAACAATTGAGGTACAGCAGGCGAAGAAGAAAAACAATTGACGTACAGCAGGCGAAGAAGAAAAACAATTGAGGTACAGCAGGCGAAGAAGAAAAACAATTGAGGTACAGCAGGCGAAGAAGAAAAACAATTGACGTACAGCAGGCGAAGAAGAAAAACAATTGACGTACAGCAGGCGAAGAAGAAAAACAATTCACGTACAGCAGGCGAAGAAGAAAAACAATTGAGGTACAGCAGGCGAAGAAGAAAAACAATTCACGTACAGCAGGCGAAGAAGAAAAACAATTGACGTACAGCAGGTGAAGAAGAAAAACAATTGACGTACAGCAGGCGAAGAAGAAAAACAATTGACGTACAGCAGGCGAAGAAGAAAAACAATTGACGTACAGCAGGCGAAGAAGAAAAACAATTGAGGTACAGCAGGCGAAGAAGAAAAACAATTGACGTACAGCAGGCGAAGAAGAAAAACAATTCACGTACAGCAGGCGAAGAAGAAACACAATTGAGGTACAGCAGGCGAAGAAGAAAAACAATTCACGTACAGCAGGCGAAGAAGAAAAACAATTGACATACAGCAGGCGAAGAAGAAAAACAATTGACGTACAGCAGGCGAAGAAGAAAAACAATTGACGTACAGCAGGCGAAGAAGAAAAACAATTGACGTACAGCAGGCGAAGAAGAAAAACAATTGACGTACAGCAGGTGAAGAAGAAAAACAATTGAGGTACAGCAGGCGAAGAAGAAAAACAATTCACGTACAGCAGGCGAAGAAGAAAAACAATTGACGTACAGCAGGCGAAGAAGAAAAACAATTGACGTACAGCAGGCGAAGAAGAAAAACAATTGACGTACAGCAGGCGAAGAAGAAAAACAATTGACGTACAGCAGGCGAAGAAGAAAAACAATTGAGGTACAGCAGGCGAAGAAGAAAAACAATTGACGTACAGCAGGCGAAGAAGAAAAACAATTGAGGTACAGCAGGCGAAGAAGAAAAACAATTGAGGTACAGCAGGCAAAGAAGAAAAACAATTGACGTACAGCAGGCGAAGAAGAAAAACAATTGACGTACAGCAGGTGAAGAAGAAAAACAATTGAGGTACAGCAGGCGAAGAAGAAAAACAATTCACGTACAGCAGGCGAAGAAGAAAAACAATTGACGTACAGCAGGTGAAGAAGAAAAACAATTGACGTACAGCAGGTGAAGAAGAAAAACAATTGAGGTACAGCAGGCAAAGAAGAAAAACAATTGACGTACAGCAGGTGAAGAAGAAAAACAATTGAGGTACAGCAGGCGAAGAAGAAAAACAATTGACGTACAGCAGGCGAAGAAGAAAAACAATTGACGTACAGCAGGTGAAGAAGAAAAACAATTGACGTACAGCAGGCGAAGAAGAAAAACAATTGACGTACAGCAGGTGAAGAAAAACAATTGAATTGACGTACAGCATGCGAAGAAGAAAAACAATTGACGTACAGCATGCGAAGAAAAACAATTGACGTACAGCAGGCGAAGAAGAAAAACAATTGAGGTACAGCAGGCGAAGAAGAAAAACAATTGAGGTACAGCAGGCGAAGAAGAAAAACAATTGACGTACAGCAGGCGAAGAAGAAAAACAATTCACGTACAGCAGGCGAAGAAGAAAAACAATTCACGTACAGCAGGCGAAGAAGAAAAACAATTGAGGTACAGCAGGTGAAGAAGAAAAACAATTCACGTACTGCAGGCGAAGAAGAAAAACAATTCACGTACAGCAGGCGAAGAAGAAAAACAATTGACGTACAGCAGGTGAAGAAGAAAAACAATTGACGTACAGCAGGCGAAGAAGAAAAACAATTGACGTACAGCAGGTGAAGAAGAAAAACAATTCACGTACAGCAGGCGAAGAAGAAAAACAATTGAGGTACAGCAGGTGAAGAAGAAAAACAATTCACGTACTGCAGGCGAAGAAGAAAAACAATTGACGTACAGCAGGCGAAGAAGAAAAACAATTGAGGTACAGCAGGCGAAGAAGAAAAACAATTCACGTACAGCAGGCGAAGAAGAAAAACAATTGAGGTACAGCAGGCGAAGAAGAAAAACAATTCACGTACAGCAGGCGAAGAAGAAAAACAATTGACGTACAGCAGGTGAAGAAGAAAAACAATTCACGTACAGCAGGCGAAGAAGAAAAACAATTGAGGTACAGCAGGTGAAGAAGAAAAACAATTGAGGTACAGCAGGCGAAGAAGAAAAACAATTGAGGTACAGCAGACGAAGAAGAAAAACAATTGAGGTACAGCAGGCGAAGAAGAAAAACAATTGACGTACAGCAGGCGAAGAAGAAAAACAATTGACGTACAGCAGGCGAAGAAGAAAAACAATTCACGTACAGCAGGCGAAGAAGAAAAACAATTGAGGTACAGCAGGCGAAGAAGAAAAACAATTCACGTACAGCAGGCGAAGAAGAAAAACAATTGACGTACAGCAGGTGAAGAAGAAAAACAATTGACGTACAGCAGGTGAAGAAGAAAAACAATTGACGTACAGCAGGTGAAGAAGAAAAACAATTGACGTACAGCAGGCGAAGAAGAAAAACAATTGAGGTACAGCAGGCGAAGAAGAAAAACAATTGACGTACAGCAGGTGAAGAAGAAAAACAATTGACGTACAGCAGGTGAAGAAGAAAAACAATTGAGGTACAGCAGGCGAAGAAGAAAAACAATTGAGGTACAGCAGGTGAAGAAGAAAAACAATTGAGGTACAGCATGCGAAGAAGAAAAACAATTGAGGTACAGCAGGTGAAGAAGAAAAACAATTGACGTACAGCAGGTGAAGAAGAAAAACAATTGACGTACAGCAGGTGAAGAAGAAAAACAATTGACGTACAGCAGGCGAAGAAGAAAAACAATTGACGTACAGCAGGCGAAGAAGAAAAACAATTGACGTACAGCAGGTGAAGAAGAAAAACAATTGACGTACAGCAGGTGAAGAAGAAAAACAATTGACGTACAGCAGGTGAAGAAGAAAAACAATTGACGTACAGCAGGTGAAGAAGAAAAACAATTGACGTACAGCAGGTGAAGAAGAAAAACAATTGACGTACAGCAGGTGAAGAAGAAAAACAATTGACGTACAGCAGGTGAAGAAGAAAAACAATTGAGGTACAGCAGGCGAAGAAGAAAAACAATTGACGTACAGCAGGCGAAGAAGAAAAACAATTGACGTACAGCAGGCGAAGAAGAAAAACAATTGACGTACAGCAGGCGAAGAAGAAAAACAATTGAGGTACAGCAGGCGAAGAAGAAAAACAATTCACGTACAGCAGGCGAAGAAGAAAAACAATTGACGTACAGCAGGTGAAGAAGAAAAACAATTGACGTACAGCAGGCGAAGAAGAAAAACAATTGACGTACAGCAGGTGAAGAAGAAAAACAATTCACGTACAGCAGGCGAAGAAGAAAAACAATTGAGGTACAGCAGGTGAAGAAGAAAAACAATTCACGTACTGCAGGCGAAGAAGAAAAACAATTGACGTACAGCAGGCGAAGAAGAAAAACAATTGAGGTACAGCAGGCGAAGAAGAAAAACAATTCACGTACAGCAGGCGAAGAAGAAAAACAATTGAGGTACAGCAGGCGAAGAAGAAAAACAATTCACGTACAGCAGGCGAAGAAGAAAAACAATTGACGTACAGCAGGTGAAGAAGAAAAACAATTCACGTACAGCAGGCGAAGAAGAAAAACAATTGAGGTACAGCAGGTGAAGAAGAAAAACAATTGAGGTACAGCAGACGAAGAAGAAAAACAATTGAGGTACAGCAGGCGAAGAAGAAAAACAACTCACGTACAGCAGGCGAAGAAGAAAAACAATTGAGGTACAGCAGGCGAAGAAGAAAAACAATTCACGTACAGCAGGCGAAGAAGAAAAACAATTGACGTACAGCAGGTGAAGAAGAAAAACAATTGACGTACAGCAGGTGAAGAAGAAAAACAATTGACGTACAGCAGGTGAAGAAGAAAAACAATTGAGGTACAGCAGGCGAAGAAGAAAAACAATTGACGTACAGCAGGTGAAGAAGAAAAACAATTGACGTACAGCAGGTGAAGAAGAAAAACAATTGAGGTACAGCAGGCGAAGAAGAAAAACAATTGAGGTACAGCAGGCGAAGAAGAAAAACAATTGAGGTACAGCATGCGAAGAAGAAAAACAATTGAGGTACAGCAGGTGAAGAAGAAAAACAATTGACGTACAGCAGGTGAAGAAGAAAAACAATTGACGTACAGCAGGTGAAGAAGAAAAACAATTGACGTACAGCAGGCGAAGAAGAAAAACAATTGACGTACAGCAGGCGAAGAAGAAAAACAATTCACGTACAGCAGGTGAAGAAGAAAAACAATTGACGTACAGCAGGTGAAGAAGAAAAACAATTGACGTACAGCAGGTGAAGAAGAAAAACAATTGACGTACAGCAGGTGAAGAAGAAAAACAATTGACGTACAGCAGGTGAAGAAGAAAAACAATTGACGTACAGCAGGTGAAGAAGAAAAACAATTGACGTACAGCAGGTGAAGAAGAAAAACAATTGAGGTACAGCAGGCGAAGAAGAAAAACAATTGACGTACAGCAGGCGAAGAAGAAAAACAATTGACGTACAGCAGGCGAAGAAGAAAAACAATTGACGTACAGCAGGTGAAGAAGAAAAACAATTGACGTACAGCAGGCGAAGAAGAAAAACAATTGACGTACAGCAGGTGAAGAAGAAAAACAATTCACGTACAGCAGGCGAAGAAGAAAAATAATTGAGGTACAGCAGGTGAAGAAGAAAAACAATTCACGTACTGCAGGCGAAGAAGAAAAACAATTGACGTACAGCAGGCGAAGAAGAAAAACAATTGACGTACAGCAGGCGAAGAAGAAAAACAATTGAGGTACAGCAGGCGAAGAAGAAAAACAATTCACGTACAGCAGGCGAAGAAGAAAAACAATTGAGGTACAGCAGGCGAAGAAGAAAAACAATTCACGTACAGCAGGCGAAGAAGAAAAACAATTGACGTACAGCAGGCGAAGAAGAAAAACAATTCACGTACAGCAGGCGAAGAAGAAAAACAATTGAGGTACAGCAGGCGAAGAAGAAAAACAATTGACGTACAGCAGGCGAAGAAGAAAAACAATTCACGTACAGCAGGCGAAGAAGAAAAACAATTGAGGTACAGCAGGTGAAGAAGAAAAACAATTGACGTACAGCAGGTGAAGAAGAAAAACAATTGACGTACAGCAGGCGAAGAAGAAAAACAATTGAGGTACAGCAGGTGAAGAAGAAAAACAATTGAGGTACAGCAGGTGAAGAAGAAAAACAATTGAGGTACAGCAAGTGAAGAAGAAAAACAATTGACGTACAGCAGGTGAAGAAGAAAAACAATTGACGTACAGCAGGTGAAGAAGAAAAACAATTGACGTACAGCAGGCGAAGAAGAAAAACAATTGAGGTACAGCAGGCGAAGAAGAAAAACAATTGACGTACAGCAGGCGAAGAAGAAAAACAATTGACGTACAGCAGGTGAAGAAGAAAAACAATTGAGGTACAGCAGGCGAAGAAGAAAAACAATTGAGGTACAGCAGGTGAAGAAGAAAAACAATTGAGGTACAGCATGCGAAGAAGAAAAACAATTGAGGTACAGCAGGTGAAGAAGAAAAACAATTGACGTACAGCAGGTGAAGAAGAAAAACAATTGACGTACAGCAGGTGAAGAAGAAAAACAATTGACGTACAGCAGGCGAAGAAGAAAAACAATTCACGTACAGCAGGTGAAGAAGAAAAACAATTGACGTACAGCAGGTGAAGAAGAAAAACAATTCACGTACAGCAGGTGAAGAAGAAAAACAATTGACGTACAGCAGGTGAAGAAGAAAAACAATTGACGTACAGCAGGTGAAGAAGAAAAACAATTGACGTACAGCAGGTGAAGAAGAAAAACAATTGACGTACAGCAGGTGAAGAAGAAAAACAATTGACGTACAGCAGGTGAAGAAGAAAAACAATTGAGGTACAGCAGGCGAAGAAGAAAAACAATTGACGTACAGCAGGCGAAGAAGAAAAACAATTGACGTACAGCAGGTGAAGAAGAAAAACAATTGACGTACAGCAGGTGAAGAAGAAAAACAATTGACGTACAGCAGGCGAAGAAGAAAAACAATTGACGTACAGCAGGCGAAGAAGAAAAACAATTCACGTACAGCAGGTGAAGAAGAAAAACAATTGACGTACAGCAGGTGAAGAAGAAAAACAATTCACGTACAGCAGGTGAAGAAGAAAAACAATTCACGTACAGCAGGTGAAGAAGAAAAACAATTGACGTACAGCAGGTGAAGAAGAAAAACAATTGACGTACAGCAGGTGAAGAAGAAAAACAATTGACGTACAGCAGGTGAAGAAGAAAAACAATTGACGTACAGCAGGTGAAGAAGAAAAACAATTGACGTACAGCATGCGAAGAAGAAAAACAATTCACGTACAGCAGGCGAAGAAGAAAAACAATTGAGGTACAGCAGGCGAAGAATAAAAACAATTGAGGTACAGCAGGTGAAGAAGAAAAACAATTGACGTACAGCAGGTGAAGAAGAAAAACAATTGACGTACAGCATGCGAAGAAGAAAAACAATTCACGTACAGCAGGCGAAGAAGAAAAACAATTGAGGTACAGCAGGCGAAGAAGAAAAACAATTGAGGTACAGCATGCGAAGAAAAAAACTGCGTAATCTGTTTTTTATGTGGCTACGATACGAAATTAAGTCACTGTGTGCTTACCGTTGGGCGATGGCTGTTGTGGTGACAAGTTAGTCGGCAGGAGCAGCACTGAATCGGCGACACTGGCGTCACTGCAAGGGCTCCGATTAGTACACGTGTCCAGCGTGTCACCCGCTGTGTGCGAACTGCCGAATGACATGCCTGAATCGTGACGAGAATCTTCAAGACAATTTGTGTTTGATCCAGGACAGATGTTAATCTGACTGCTCTCTGAAAACAAGTCTGGAGAGATTGGCTGTGACCCATTGGTCACTTCTTTGATGTCCTGATTCACAGTTGTGCATTTGTGTGAAACCAGTGGCTTTGGTGAACTGTTTTTTGAGGCGTGATTGTCCTGTTTTGTCTGCTTCGACACAGACTTTCCACTGTCGGTTGACCTGCGGCCGGGTACAAACTTCAACTGGAAACCCTTTTGCATAACTGTCATTGAGACACTGTGTTGGGATGACCTGTAACGGAAAAACTTCTTGGTGCGGTCTGGCTTCAGGGGTGATGCACTCTTGGCATACGACGCTTCAGGAGATTTCAGACTTTTTGGTAGAACCGGTTTCTGTATGCACGCTTTTGCTTTCACGCGATGTTGTGGCTTAGCTTTCCTGCGGGTGGATTGTGACTTCAGTTTGTTTGATGGCATTCGTTTTGTGCTGATGACTGTGGGTGGATTATGTGTGGAAACCGTCATGTGGAGGTTGTGTACGTCGGTGAGGGGCGATCCCAGTGGGGCGGACACGTTTCGTTTCTTATTAGCCCCATAGAATGATTTCACAGGCAGCGCAGCAGGGGTTTCTTCAGTGACATTACAGTGTATATGTTTGTACCTAGAATTCACTGTCTTCACAGGTGAAGCAGGGTCAACTTCACTTTCTGAGTTCTCTTCACCGGAGGAGTCACGTTTGCGTTTCATTCCACGGTGGACCCAAGCGCGTTCGATGTCAACTTTAGAAGAAATTATTTTTGAAGCATCGCATGTTTTTCGGTCTTGATTCCCAGGATCAGCTTGTATTTGACTCAGCCAATCATTGATTGCGCTGAAAGCACATAAAAGGCAATACATCAGGATTTGTATTCCAAGAATTCTGCATGGCAGCAAGAAAGTATGCACTGCATGATGTGCTAATTTAACTCCAAGAATATGCAACAGTATCAATATGTAAATAACTAATCTTCAGAATCTAACAAAAATATTTCTAATCTACAACCATTAAACACTAGATTTAACAAGATTGCCACACCAAACAACAAAGTTCCAGATGGCAAGTGGACAAGGAAGCCATTGGCTTATCGAGAGTTTTCAATTTTCTCATCTATGTGTAGCCCGCCCTTATCAGATATCTGTCAATTCTATTTTTAAACATATTCACACTACTAGCATTAACACAATAATTTGGCAGTTTGTTCCATTCATTTATCACCCTCTGTGAGAAAGAGTACTTTCTCATGTCCAACCTACACTGCTCCTTAACTAATGCTCCTTTGTGTCCTCTCGTTCTACTGCGTACTTTAAGTTTGAAGAACATATTCCTATCAACATCCTCACTATTTTAAACACTTCTATTTGGTCTCCTCTTAGTCTCCTGGTCTCTAGTGTTGTCAAACCACATTGTAATAAGCGGCTTTCATAACTAAGGTCTCTCAATTCTGGAATCATTTTAGTTGCTCTTCGTTGCATTCTTTCTAGCTTGGCTATGTCCTTTTTACGATACGGCCTCCATGCTTGAATACGATATTCCAAATGTTGTCTAACTATTGCTTTGTACATGGGTACAATTAGCTGTTTCTCCATATACGTGATAATTCTCTTAATTAGCCGTAGAACTTGATTTCCTTTCAGATGTAAAATTGTAATTATGACATTACAAAATAATATACTTTATATAACCATTTTGACTTAACTATTTCATTGCAAAGGCTCTGGTTATCACAGATGTCCAGCGTAAACTCAGTGAAATTATCTTAAACTATACTGATCAGATTAGCATCAATTACCACAAAACGAGAGTAAAACAAGTTTTAAAACAAAAAATTGTGTATTACTGACCCTCCAGTAGCTGTGACCTTGCTCTTTGTAGCCATCGCCCGGGTCAGTGACCTCCGACACCGAACTGATGGCATCTTGGATCACTTCTGTTTTTCTTTTCCCCCAATCTGAACAAGAATAATACATTGCATCAGATCATTTAAAAATTGCAATGTTTCGAATAATTTCAAGACATTAGCCATAATCTTGACTGTACATGCATGCACAAAGCAATAACAACAAAACAAATAATAGTTTGGCTCTGGTCTGACATTGTCCACACAGTGTTCTCATTACGACGCAGCCAGCAGCCCAGTGAGATGTCTACTGAGAATTTTTAGCTGTTTACTTATCCCAGTTATATGCATTTTCACCTTAAAATTCACTATAACTGGAAGAAATCTGAAAAATTACTATCTAGACTATACAATATTTAATCAAACAAGTGAAACTGTTTATTTATTTAATTCCATGTTGGCTAAGGGGCCGGACCGTTCAAAGTTGTCAACATTTATCTATTCGTCCAAAGTGTACTAATTCTTGGACTTGGACTTCTCCATGAATTAGCACTTTAAAATGTTGATAATTTTCCACTTTGAAAAACACATCGATGTAACAATGTTATGACAAAGTGCACGTATAGGACATCCAATAACAATCATGAAAATATGTTTTTAAACAGTTATCTCTGGTAATTATGTTAAAAGTTTTGTATGTTTCTAACAACTCCATGGACTTGTTGACAATTATTTTTTAACGATGTGGTGAATTTACAAGATGGCGGACTGTATTACATTGAATGGTTACACAATTTAAAACAATAGTAGTTCTGTAACAGTTCACAACGCGGCGCTGCATGACACAACGGTGGTAATTGTTCATATGCGACCGACATTTTGTAAATGAGTACGCTGGCCTTGATCCCGCCCTCCTTTATTTCTCTCTGTACAAATAGCTCAATGTTGACAATTTTAAACGGCCCCTTAGCACACCACCATCACTCAGACTGTTAACGTGGTAACGTATGTTGTCCAGCCATTTAGGTTCAACTTAGTAACATCACACAGGTTTCTCATTGGCGGCATACTGGAAGCTGCCGGTGATCAGCAGTGGAACTAGAGGCTGGAAGCAGAGAGCGTTGTTTTGTTGATCTACTTACCCTACATTGCTGCATTTGAAATGTCAAAACAAAACAACAAACTCTTCTCATTATTTGGCTTTGCCAAGAACTGAACTGAGAAGATTAGCAATCATACTGCCTTGAAATTCCATTACATTATTTGCTTAGCAAAATTGTTCTTTCGAAGTCAACATGATTGTGGGCTATAATAGGAATTTTTGCATATGTGGCACAATAAAAAACTAAGCAATTAATGCATACCGTACTTTGTATAAAACCTTTATAAATATTTCCTGGTTAACCATCTCAGTGGCAGCGAGCCGAATTTGACGATTCCGTTTTAGAACACCTATTGTTATTGGTTGGAAGCTGTCTTTGTCATTCAAAAACAGAAGCGTTCGGTTGCTGTCCTGTCAATTATGCGTAGATTTGCATGCTTTCGAGTGCGAAGTAAGGTGAAATGTGCATACTAAACTTACTAAAAATACAATTTAGAGCAACTTTTTTTTTTTTTTTAAAGCCCGACACTTCTTGTACGCCATCACAATTTTGGCTGGCACTGAAACGGCTAAGCAAGATGTATACATGAATATGGCGTCTGTACTAGCCACCCGCCTGTAGGCGTCTGTACTAGCCACCCGCCTGTAATAGGCTGTACAACTCTGACATTATGTCATTCATTCATATAGGCAAAATTTTTCGCCCCGCTCTTCGTCTCTGGGGCGAAAGGCCTGACGGGCATTTGCTAACGCGCCATTTTGGCAGTTCCGTAGCCATTTGGCTACGGAACTAATAACTTAAGTTTTAAAACCGATATGCACTAACCGTTTCACATGTGTATTCCGTGACATACAACCGACGATTGGGCGTCAAGAAACTGAAGAAATGTGCTCCAAATAATTACTTATGAGTACTTTTATCGGTGACATAGAAAACATTTCACAATTAGCCGCCATACTGTGCACGTGATGTTGCCTTTGGGTCACATGATAAAACGCGATTTCGTGTAGAATGAGGCCAGAATGGGCCAGCAGCACAGACATAAATAAAACACCCGTTAGTAAGTTAGTAGTTTATAGGGGCATTATTAATGATGTAACTCTATGGCCAGCAGACGGCAATTCTTAGCGTGACTTTATATAGATCTATGGAAATCCCGCTTGCTATTCTCGCTCACAACATCCGGTTATATACAAACCTTGACAAGCACACGCGTTCTGACAAAAAGGTAATAATTTCACACTTTTACATGGTTATTGTCAGGTAACTTTAGTGATATACATATAAGAATGCATACAGACACGAAAGACGTGTTTATTGCTCTGTTTATGGCGTTTTTGTAAGGTTTCACGTTTCATGAAAATACTTACGTTTCGGCCGAGCGAGATCTTCGTCCTACTAGTAGCAACAGCCAGATAGAAAAACATTGTATGGCGATTGACTTTGCCTATCATTCATACTGATTTGATTTAAAGTTAAAATAAAATGCTATGTAAATTAAGCCCCACAAATTTGGATGAAATCACCAAAGCCAGCTTTGGGGCAGGATACCTAATTCTAACATTGAGTCAGAAATGAAGTCAGAATTGTTTTTAATTGAGATTTACAACAAATTATTATAATAGTTAGTACATGAACGACGGTAATACGGTAATACCTGAACTGAAGGCTGAAGCCTGAACTAGGTATGTGACAAAAAAATTCAACCTACATGGATAGACATCAATTGAGTATCATTGTACAAAGCCTGAAAAAAACTTTAAAATGCCTTTGAGATATTTGTTCTAGGTTGAATATTAGACAAGTTATGACATTTTAAAGATTAGGTGCACCACCCGTTTTTTCGGCCTTGTTTTACTAGAAAAACAAAAGAAAAGTTGTGACCTTTTGGGCCAATTATGGTTCACTTTGAGAATACAAACTGTCATAACTTTTTTAATACTGAAGAGATTCTAATGAAACTTTAGGGGAGATAGCCCCTTTAAAACACAAACGGTTGATGCAGTCTTCACTTAATTCATGATTTAACTAAATCATCAATTAATGATCTTAATTACTTTGATTGATAAACAATACACATTCATTGATAAATGAAAATATCAGAATGCAACATTTCCCCCCAATTTTTATTATAGTATTTTTTTCATTGCATCTATACCAAGAAATAACAAATGTGATCATAGTACACTGTTTCTTTAGCTTTTTTCTATCTTTCTGGTAATAACTTGATGTTATTATTAATTAATAATTAGCTAAATTGGTGAATATCAATCGTTTCAGGGCAGACCTGAATTCAATAAACCTCTGAGGTAAAAATCATGCAAAGTAAAGACATGTAAGGTTCTGTATATCAAGATATTATAATTAGGTCACCCTTAATTAACTGTCTGCCGTAATCGACCGACTCACTGGCTCATATGTGACGACACAGAAGTTTTTTATTATAGTTTTGATTGATTTTTGAGGGGTCTTTCATGCATTTTTTTAAAACTTTACTCTTTAACTACCCAGCCTAAAAACCTTGGGTAGGGTTACTATTAATATCATGAATAAGGTAGAAACAAACGTTTAGAAAGTTCAAGTAAATGTATGAAGTAATGATAATTTTTTTAGCAGAATCAACAACCCACAAAATTAACTTAAATTCATAAAATAGAAGGTGCTAAATAATACAGCAATAAAACACATGGTCCCTTGTGTTTGTAAACAACAGCATCAGCCAATCACATTGCAAGAATGGGGTCACATGACCTAAATGCCAGGAATAGGTCTATTTTAAGCATGAATAGTATCCTTCAAAATCTTCAATCATCGGCGTTACTAAGGCATTATTTTCGGGAAATTCACCGGGAAACTATTAAATACGTCAAAAAGAATTATTTTAGTATGATCATGGTGGGTCATTTATCAACGGTCATTTAAACGATGACAAACAGAGGGGATTGTCGCTGTGAAATTCAACCCGATCAACCATTTGTCAGTTTGACATGAAATTTTGCTAACTCTAGAAAACAATGTGCTAATAGTTCAATTTGCCTCAGATGTGTCTCAAGTCTCAAGTGGTTTACTCCAAACAGCCCAAACTTGGGCTAACGCAGGAGTTTGTGGTGGACTGTGCGCATGCGCTGTGGGTGGTACGTTCGATTAAAAGACTAGTATCATTAATGTTGCTGAAATGGTTTTTATCTGATAGTTTTATTTATTTTATGTATAGGATGTTTAACGAAAATTTTTAATAGGTTGGTTGGGTGTATGGATACTGTCGCTGCCTTGCCACATGCACACATAGACAGTCTCCATACCCACACCATGGATAAGTTTACGCTGAGCACTGTGTTTTAAAGGCAGTTTAGGTGAGGAGGTGTGGTGAAAGGGAGTTCCATAATAGCTTCTTGAAATGATTTTGGGTTTTTTATGTTGGTAATTTTTGATGGAATCATATTCCATATGCGAATGGCTCTGGGATAAAATGAAAAGACCATTGCATTTATACGACACTTGGGGGCTATGTATTGTCCACGGGTTCGAGAGCGATTTAGTAGGCCCGGAGGGGGGGGTGATCTCAATAATGTTATTTAGAATTTTGTAGAAGGTAGTGGCTTGTTTGATAATGCGCCTTCGTTCGAGGGTTGGCCATCCAAGGGCAGTAATTAGATCTGCTGGATTTGTGTTCCGTCTGTAATCATTTTTAACAAATCTGGCAGCAGAGTGTTGAACTCTTTCAAGGCTTTTAACTTGTGAAAAGGTGTGGGGATTCCATATGGGTGAAGAGTACTCAAGTTTTGGCCGGATTAGCATGTTGTACGCTGTTTGCTTAACTTCGGGTTTACATGGGCCAAGAGTTCGTTTAATCATGCCTAAACATTTCGAAGATTTTGAAGTTATGTTAGTGACGTGATTTGTCCAGGTTAATTTGGAATCCAATTTTACTCCGAGGTATGAGTAGCTGGATAATGGCTGGCCAGAAAGCGAGTACTTGTGTGTGCTGGGTTTAGTTTTGTTTGTTATTGTGGCACAAACATAGACAATTATATGGAAATACAAATTATAAAGGTTTGAAAGAAAAATTTAGCTACCTTCAGGTAAATGGTCGATGACTTTGACAGTCAAAAACTTTGACGTAAATATTTTTTGACTTCTACAAATCGGATTGGAAAATTTCGAAAACGACGCATCAGCGGAACATGTTAACTACATCATCACAATGAGTGTTCTCCGGGAGCTCCTAAAATACGCCAGCCAAATGCGCAGCAAAAACACGGCCACCGGGCGAACGAACGAGCACGGAGATCGACGTCACGGCCAAAGCGAGTAGCGCGTATGTAGGCCGATTGATTGTCGCGTACCTACCTGAACGAATCCCACTTACGTTTGTCCCTCATATTTTAAATATATTGCTATGGTCTTTATCACTATTGCATTACCCTATGCTTTATGTATACAACATACAGTACGCAAATTAGTAATAGTCACAAAGTTGTTCTTACCAAATGATTCCACAATTTAGCTAGTTCTCTGTCCGCACAGATTTCGCAAACTTAGCGCAAAATCGAAATATGGCGCGAACAAAAGGTCACGCCCCCTCAAGGCCGTTCATGTATTGCTTCCGGGGTTAATTCAGTGGGACACTGTTTTTGTGATTTTAAACTTTCTATCACATACGATGGTGTTCTACTTTACCTGCAATGGTAAATATCTTTCAACAATTAATAGTAAAGGTGTAACATATAGTGTATTATTGAAATATAATGGTCAATGTGCTTTATCGTAATTAAACGCATTAAATTCTGTATTATCGCCCAAAACAACACGCCATACGTCGGTGAAATATACATAAAGATATAGTCACGGTCTGTTCTGCTTCTTTCCTGCCCATTTTTTCACGCCTCCTACTTCTCCTTCCTTTTCAAATAATCTCCTTTTTGAAACAATTCCACATTTTCTATAAAAAGTGATTATAGAATGGCCCCATAAGACCTTAATTAAAAGAATTGTCTTGTAGAAGAGGATATAAGCCATTCCCACACCCGACTTCCTTTATTTAATCTCCTTCATCATGATTATTTAACTTGGGGTATATCAATGCAAGCACGAATCAGACAGCTGATAGGGCCTACCCAGCGCCATCTGCACTCACTGCAAATGACACAATGTTAACTGGACTATGCACGCCAGCAAAGAGCCACTAGAAGTATGATGGATACAGTCCAACAGATCGTCTTCACCTACTCAGCCTAGAGGTTGCGTGTCTTTCAGGCTCAGCTCGAGTTAGACGAGGATGCACAAGCTGGTATGAACAACAGAAATAATGTGCAATCACTCTGTGAGATAAGATGGTTCATTTATGCGAACACTCTGTATACATTCAAGTCTGCATTCACTACTGTAATCACTGCTTTGAAATATTTGGAAGAAGATTGTCCATAAAAAATTTTGACTTCATCTATTAGCAGCTCAGAATCACTGCGCGGCCCAGTACCTCACACCACGACAGCAAGTGAATTTGACATCAGATTGTCCAGCTGTATGAGGTGTTCCAGACGGCATGCCAGGTGATCTGCATCAGCTACAAAATGAAGTGGGTCGCTGGAAGGCAAGATGGGAGATGGTTAATGTTGCTGAGAGGCCGATGTATACAACAGTCGCAATTCTGCTAGTAATGTCTGTCTCGACTGCCACAGCAGATCGGTCATTCAGTGCCATGCGACGCCTCAAAAACTCGCTGTTCCATGCACAGTGACATCTGAGTGCTTGTTGGGATTGGCCCTTACACATGTCCACAAGGACAAGACGTTGGATGCAGAATGCATCATCCACCAGTTCAGTCGTTTAATGCTAACATTCCGCCCAAGTGAAGGAGAACTCTTTCTGTAGATATGACACACTCGTAAACACTTATTACCGAAGCATTATCATTGCCTACGTGTCTTCTTGGCTTATGATTAAATGGCTGTTATTATTGTAAAGGGTTTGCCTATTAACATAATTATCAGGATTGATTCTTAGTACATATGGTCAGAACAGTACGTTTTGCAATGATTGTGAATGATATTGTAGTACATGTACATGCATTACAATAATGCTTCACTAGCTTTTACAATTGTTTGTGCTATTACATAGTAAATGGGTTATTGAAGCATGTAAACAATCTTAATAAACTGCAAAATGAAAACTAGTCTTTAAGTACTCTTTGTTAAACTTAAACATACCTATGTACTCCACGGTATGTGGGGTAAACGGACAATTCCCCACTGGACAATTCCCCACTAGGACAATTCCCCACTGGACAATTCCCCACTCGGACAATTCCCCACACAGACAATTCCCCACTCGGACAATTCCCCACTCCACACATTAGTATTGACATATATGATACCACACTTAGAACAGAATTAGTATTTTTTATTAAACTTTATTCAACAATAATTTTCATAAGTATTGACATATAAAACTGCTTGATTTACTTAAATCTTACACAATGGCCAATGCCCTTAAGTACGTCTGGGACAGTCTTGCTGTTGTCACGCCTGTCAGTGCACAGTTTACTTAAATCTTACACAATGGCCAATGCCCTTAAGTACGTCTGGGACGGTGGTTCTGTAAAGAATTACAGAACCACCTTTACGAAAAAATGGTCTTATCTTTCAGCAAAGACAACTTTGGCAAGGTTCATCAAGATTTGCCTCTTCTACAGCTATATGAGGGCCTAAAAATGGGGGTATTTTTGCTTAAAAATGTAAAAACTTTCAAAGATGGCATTTCATGTGTAAAAATAAAAATTACATGAAGATATGGATGCCTCCTTTTATATTTGTCATGTGATTGGTGAGAGGATGGAAGTCATGCCCATGATCAGCATTGACCCACACAATGTTTAACATTTTGGATATCCTCTATTTTGATCCTTACCAGATCTAACAATTGAAATAAAAAAATTCATGATTTGAAAAACAAGGCAATTTTTATTAAATAGACTGCGGATGTTACATAAACTATTCACACACTATATATTTGAACACCAATGAACCGTATTTGAGACAGGCTAAATCAGTTGTGGAAGCAGTTCTAAGCTTAGCTGTTCACCATTTTCTTTGCACATGTTGACTCAAGCCTTTCAGGTATCTGTACTGAAATCATCTTATCCAAGGGTATAAATTGTTCAAAAGGTCACAGGTAATGTATCTGATTATCAAGTAAATTCATACAAATGAAAGAAATCTGTCTATTTTGCGTGGCATGTTGTGTGGAGAAGCATGAACACAATATTAGCTCCCTCAACCAGCTAAATGAGTACATCTGATTTTGTTGCCCACACCATGTGTATAACATAATTATACGCATTTATTTTTGGTATTAGAAATTCTAAATTAAAACATTTTGGACTGCTTTTGAAGTGTCATGATACCATCTACTATTATTTATTTGGTTCAAAGGAGAAGTACCATCAGTTCCATTTAGATAATGTAACTTTGTTATCGAACAATACAATGTTTTTGTTTTCAAAGAGAAAACCTGATGTGTTGTTAAATTTTTTGGTTTGCCTAAAGGTTAAGCGAAATGGCTAGTGATAAGAAGTTTTTCAAATAAAAAATTAGGATGTCATATTATGATTGAGCTGGTGATATTAGCAAGTGAATATCATTGTTGTAAAACGATCATTATGATGAAAAGTAGCAAAGATATTTGAATACCCTAAAAAAAATGTGTTGCACTGTCCATGTTGGACATTGTTCTGAAATTACTTTATTTTTACAGCAAAATGGATCATCCTGATCCAGCAGAAGTGAAAAAGCTGAAGGCAAGAGAGAAATAGTTAGAAGCCACCTTGTTGTGGCTTCCTTGTGCACAAAGATCAACCAGGTGTAATCAAGTTCAATTACACAATCATCCTCTCAAGTGCAATCAAAGAAATAATACTCTGAAAAACATGTAAAAGACACTTATAAAAAATTAAGAGTGGGGAATTGTCCAAATTTGTCATTATGGAGTGGGGAATTGTCCAAGTGGGTTATTGTCCAGTGGGGAATTGTCCGAGTGGGGAATTGTCCTGGATTCGTACTCCACACAGCCGCTCCATGGACACAGATAGGAGTTGTGCAATTTTATATATTTGTCTGGGTTAAAGGTTCGAGTACAGGTGCATATGACTATCGTACAGGTGTATACGACTATATATGGTGTCACAGTAATCTCACCAATGTCATGAGTCCTATTTTAATCAGAATATATGCTGAGGTAACCTGCAAGATTTGAGTTTGATTCAAAGCATTCACATCTCACCTATGTCAGATTTGAATGCTGTTTTTATTCTTTGTAACTGTTACACTAAACTCGTAAATATCCTTACAAATCGTTTCGTAATTACAATTACAAAGTAGGTTAGTCCTCGGGGAACAAAGGAACAACAGGATTGACTTGGCCACCAAGGTGTCAATTGAGCTGCTTCATCATGCTGGGAGACCTACGCACAAACTGGGAGATGTAACATAATTAATAGCAATTCAGTTATGTTATAGGCATCTACATTAAGCTATTTTAAACTTTTGCCATTTACTTGCATATATGTGTTTGTAAAGTAATAAACTAAAACGTTGGTTTTTCCCTTTTGAAACATTTCATGCTATTATGTCAAAAACACTGGGCTTGATTCGTGTGGTTTGTGCAAGCTGGCGAAATACTTGTTCCATCAAGCAGGGTTGGCCGGTATTTCCCGGGGGTGGTATTTCCCGGCGGTAATTCCCGGTATTTCCCGCCCCGGGAAATAGTCTTCAAAGTGGGAAATACTGGGAAATAATAATTTTTAATATGTTTTTTGTTTAATTTGATTTAATTTGTTTGTTATTTGTATATATGATTATATTACATTGAAGTGTATGTTAGTATGTTAATTGAAGGTGTAAAACTGTTTCGTCCCAGCCAAGGGTACTCATCAGATAGCTTTTAAGGCAGGTATAAAACAGTCTGGCAATTTGTTGGTCAAGCTGGGTCTTCATTCTGTGATCTGTCTGGCACCCACTGTTGTTGATATTGCTCTGCTGCAATTTGGGACGCTTGGCTGCTGGAGTAGTAGTCACCTCGGTCTCAACTTCCTGTGGCCCATCTTCAATTTCTTCATGTCGTCGTTTGTGGGTTTGTTTTGGCAGACCCGGACATCTTTCTCTGTGACTCTTTAGTCGATCGGCCTTCGCGCTAACAATAGTCTGGCAGTCGTTGCATTTCGCAGTTTGCTTCTTCCCTTCTATGGTAATAGTGTAGAAACCCCATATTGGATTCTTGGCTTTCATGGTTAAGTTGCTGCTAGACTGAGAGTATAATATGCATGTGCTCTGACAAAATTTACTGAAACCTTATATACCTTAGCAAGACATGAAGCCATTTAGCACTTATTCCTGTGATTGGCTGTGAAACTAATTGACAGCAAATTGACAACTAGCACCCCCTTTAACTGTTTTAAGCTCATGTCTGTGGACTGTCACTGTGGAGATAATTGACACCTTTTGTTAATCAATTAAATGACTCTTCTTAAACAAACACTGGAACCATACCTGGTACATGCTTGAGTAACAGTGTAAAGATGAAGCCATGTATACCTGTCATTCACTGTCTTTGTACCACTGTATTTTTAAAAGACAATGAAGATTGACACCTTTTTGTGAAATGACACTTCTGTAGCTAAGAGTAAGGGATCATGATATAGATAAGATAGATAATGTGTTATTTATGATGAGCCATATGACCCATGAACAAATTGTCATGGCATCAAGTGTTAAATAACCAGGTAAGAACATACTTTCCATATTTCCCAGTATTTCCCGGTATTTCCCAGTATTTCCCAGTATTTCCCACCGTCCTGGGAAGTACTCTTATTTCCCGGGAAATTGCCAACACTGCCATCAAGCAGTGTAAATTAGTACGACAGTTAACAAGAACACTTCAGTTATGCTTTCTCTAGAACTCTAGTAAATAGTAATTAGTTACCTTGTATGATATGTCTTAATATGATTATTACTCTGTTGCAGTTGTGTCACCTCCCCGCACGTTTTACATGGGGTTTGATAAACATGAAAGTAAGTCCAGTGGTACAGTAGATACACCTATATCTGATTTGCAGTGAAGCAAATCAATAAATAGTTATATTAAAGTTACTGAGTTACCCGGCATTGCACAGGGAGAAAACAGTCTTACTGCAATGGAGTTAGCTACTAGATGCTTTGACAGTCCAGCAGCTACAAACAGCAATGAAAGGTATACAAAATGGAATTACCTAAAATAAAATTATTTGATTATTGACATCTTTATGATTACATGGACAACATTTTATTTACACTGTTGCAACATGTTGAAATGTTGTCCCCCTAAGACCCCACCCGCTGGGGGAATTTCGAAAAAGTGTATGCACCATCCCAATATGCACATGAGCATGTCAACGAAATTTCAGACCTAATCCTTATGCGAAAATGCAGGTACAAATAAAGTCAGTTGCAACTCTGTTTTATAGTATAGATGTATGACTATATGGGTGTAGGTGATTTGCCCCCCCGGTCTTTTGCCCCTTAGGTCTTTTGCCCCCTTTTTCATTCATATAAATCAAACACAGAGATGTTTTTTTTTATTTCATGTAATTCTGAATCACACATAATAACATAACAAATATCAGGATATTACTTCAAACGAATACAGTGTCCAAGACTCTGGAGAGTATCTGCGATGGTCTTATCCCCAGCACTGAACTGTGTGCATATGTTGACCAGTCTGTCTTGGAACTGCTTGGCAGTGCGACGTACACGTTTGCGGGGGGGGTTGTCCAAGCTGGTTGAGTCGCATAGTGCCCTCAACAGCCGCAAAATCCTTACGTAGTGCATCTATCAGGGTCCATATGGTTGGATGAGAATGTCCAACCAGAGTGCTGAAACCCCTGTTCCAGGCTTCACACATATTGTTAGTACGCGAGCCTCCAGCCATGGTTGCATCATGTACGTTCCACAGGGTGGGGGAGTAGGATGGTGCGATGTGACGCATCCTGACCGCTGGCACTGTACCATCATCAGTGGGCGATGGGGGCACCGAAGACGAGCATACGGTTCCTGGCATCGGAACCATTGTCGTAGAAGAGGAAAGGCTTGGGATCTTCCCCTCCAGTTGTCGTCCAAGTGTCATCAATGATGAGGTCACTGACAGATGTTGGGTTCTTCGGATTGTTCTTAGCTCTCTGTCGTCGTAGTGTTCTCTTCAAGACATCAACATCACCCAGAGCTGCACGTACATCAGCTGTAGTGGTTACAGCTGAGTCTGATACTAGCTGGCCTGGAGTACTGCGAGTAGTGGCAGCCTTGGTCTTCAGTTCTTCCTTCAGCTGGGTGGCCTTGACAGTGTTGTCACCATCATGGCAGTGGTCCGTCTTCTTGATGACTGTCTGGATCACTGAGTCAGTAACAACAGCACCCTTGCAAGACCGGGTTCTACGCTGGGAACATTCCCGTCGTATGGTTGTCTTGTTGATGCCCTTCTTGGTGTACATGTGGCCTTCCAAACATAACTTCTTGGTGTACATGTGGCCTTCCAAACATAACTTCTTGGTGTACATGTGGCCTTCCAAACATAACTTCTTGGTGTACATGTGGCCTTCCAAACATAACTTCTTGGTGTACATGTGGCCTTCCAAACATAACTTCTGTCCACCTCGAATGCTAGTAATAATCTCCATAGTGATCAATGATAAAGTAACATGTATAAGGTATAATAAGTAATAGTAATCTGACCTAACTGACTTGATCAACCACTTATATAGGGACTAAAATCTAATTGCTTCAATGAAGAAGTACTCTTATTGCAATCAACTTAAATGAAAAGAAGCCAAAACATTCTGGCTTCAGTAAAGTAATACAATAGTCTTTGTTGAAGTACTCCAATTGCAATCAACCTAAATGAAAAGAAACCTGACTAATAGGGTTGTTTGAAGTCTTTGTTGAGACTAATAGTTGAAAAAAATGTCCCAATAAACAATACTGGTGACTTGAGTCACCAAACTTCTTCAGAAGAAGACTCACCTAGCAGTACTTAACACTGTCACTTGTGAGAGCAACAAAGACATTTTATGGCTAACTGATGAATGACCCTTTCATTGTGGACTTCCTGGCTTAATTAAACAAACACAAGGATTATGGCCTGGACTGGTAACTATTACATTGCAATTAATATCATGTGACCAGGTTTCCATTAAGGGAAGGGGCAAATGACTGCATATATAACACATTTTTGTTAATTTGATTCATATGCAGGTAATACAATTTGCTACCATACTTTTTGAAATTGTTGTTGTTAATGATTTGATAATAAGAAATTAAATAATTTTCACAATATCATATTGAAAAAGTACTCAGATGTACTCGTAATGTACTCGTAAAATCTGAGTACATTGAACACGAGTACGAGTGCATGACCATAATTTCAAAAAAAGGGGGGCAAATGACCAGATTTCCATTAAGGGAAGGGACAAATGACCGCAGGGGCAAGTGACCTAGGGGCAAGTGACCTAGGGGCAAAAGACCAGGGGGGGGGCAAGTGACCGCAACCCATGACTATATACCTACACAAACAGTCTATGTAGGTAGGTACATACGTGTGCATACATGATTTATCAAACCAACATTTTACATATGTTATGATTTTAAATACATAATTCCTGTGAAACAAATGTAATTTTATGTTGACTGAAATACACCATATTGTTTTAGATGAAGAACTTATCAGATGGGGCTGGCCGGAAGATGTATGGTAAGACATGAATCATGACTTATTTTGTCTGCTTTGAAAAGTGTCATCCAATTTGCGAGGGATTGTTTTCAGTGGTTTCAAATAGCTGAAGCTGTCTGCATCCTCTTAATTACTGTCAGCGTAGAGACGATTTATATTACTATTCTAAATATTACTATTCTAATCATCATCTTTTAATATTTATTACCTGCAGGTTTCACGTTGACAAGATGTCGTCAGCACACGTCTACTTAAGGTTGTGCAAGGTGAGTTGTTGCATGTGTGCAACATGTAGAACTGAATATATCAACTTGTTATTATTAATAATGTTGAAGTTTCCATGATTTATTGTAAACTATTATTGTAGTACATTGTAAGGGGATATTCACAGTTGTCGAAATTTACTTATTCATACAAAGCGTGCTAAAGATGAATTTTATATTGTTAATGTTGGTCGCATGCAAAATATGATGCAGTGAACTGTTGTTTGTAAACATATTCTGATGGTCATTATTGCATGTCTCATATGCATGAACTGTGTCATAGCATTGCTACGCCGATATATTTTTTCAATGTGGAAAATTACCGAAATTTTTAAGTACAAATTCATGGGGGTAGGGGGGTCTGACAATTAGTACGCTTTGTATGAATAGGTTTGTTTCGACAATTGGAAAAACTACCCTTAAAATGTGTCAATCTCTGTAGTTCCAGTCCTGCCACCTGGTGGTGTTACTGTTGTGAATTGTAGCTCATATTTTCTCTTTTGGACCAATCCTGCAGAATGAGACAAAACTGTCATAAAAAAGTTGATTATCTAATAATATTTGGTGATAATACTTTGGAAAGTAAAATATGTCATACTATTTATATCCATGCAAGTATATTTGCATGTAATAAATTTTTAGATTTCACAATGAGTAGAAAATTGCCCACGCCAACATGGTGCAATGTTCCTCCTTCACAGTAAATAAATTCTTTGAAGATATTTGGTGATATTTGGCTAAATTAGCATGTTAAACATAACTTCTAATATGTATGGTGATTAAATAACATATGTGAAAAGATTATCCTCTAAAGTAATAAGCTCTTGATGGCATGTGGATAATAAAGTCATTGGCTTATTGTGATTCTGAATTTTTTTATCTATAATATGTAGCCATATTTTTATCAATTATTTTATTAGATATTTAATACTATTTAATAATTTATGCAGTCAGCAGAATATTTTTCTGACCATTTATCATCCTTGGTGAGAATGAGTGCTGCGTTATAGAGTTCTACACTGTTATTTCACTGAAGCTACTTCGTGCCCTCTAAATCTGCTTTCTTTATTTTTAAGAACAACAAATATCTTTATAACCAATGGATATTTTTTTTTTTTATTATTTGACCTGTTCATAATGTGATGCTATAGGGTGAATCACTGGACGATGTCCCGGAGGCCGTCATACAGGACTGTGCTCAACTTGTCAAGGCCAACAGCATACAAGGTGAGGTCAGAACACAACTGAAATAGGAACAGTACATTTGGCTTATTTAATATGTGCAATAATGATGCCACTGCTAAATACAGTGTCCTCTCGCTGTGTGTACTCCTGATGTAAGGAACAATCTCTAAGTATGAACAATGTAGAAATCTCTGTTCTGCCCTGAACTGTTGTCCCCCCATATCCATGGATATAAGGAACATAACATTAGCACTGGGACCCACCGATGATAAACTAGCCCAGTGGATTTAGACTTGTTGAATGTGTGTTGCAGGTAACAAAGTAAACGATGTAGATGTTGTATTTACCATGTGGGCAAATCTGAAGAAGACGCCAGGGATGGATGTAGGTCAAGTGGGCTTCTTCAAACAGAAAGAGGTCAGTTGAAAGCAGTTACCTGCTTGTGTTGTTATTTTGCATAATTTGGGCTGAGATTCTATGCATTAGAATCTAACATAACTCTTAACACTTCAACTAAATGTTGGTCTTCCTCTTCTCACTCTACCACCTTCTTCTGTTTTCCATGCTCTCTTGGTCAGTCTCTCCCCACTCATTATCTGTACACGTCCTGTCCATCACAGTCTGCTCACCACTACCATCATCCTCTTCTCTTAATTGCCCCATCTTCCTTCTGTTTTACTTAGCAAATCTAGCTAATGTGATGATGGCTATTGCTCATGACATTCTTATTATTATTGGCACTACTGAAACAATCCCTTTAAGAACACGGTTTTAGATGTTTCATGGTGGATGTTTATAGGTTAGAACAATACGGGTCGAGAAACGAATCAACGAGATTGTGAATCGGCTGAATAAAACGAAGGTAGAGAAGAAGCCTGACTTCAGGGAAGAGAGGGAGGAACGGGATCGCAAGGAGAGGGAAACACAGAAGACTATCCTACGGGCACAGAAACAGCAGGAGAAGGAAGAGGCAGAGAAACGGGCAAAGGAGTCGGAACTAAGGTGGGCTTAGGAGGAACAAACTAGGAGTTTGTCATGTCTTTGTCACATGTATATTACAGATTTTCCATGGTAATTTATGATGAATTTTTCAATCTTAATATCATGTTCAAATTACTCAGTTTTGTAATTAATGTTTACAAATTAAGCTGGGTTGAGATGTCTGTTAGTAAATCACATATGATGTGTATTTATATATACTATTTAACTGATACATGGTCAGATTATAAAAATGCTGTGCAATTGTATGATTGGCGCTGTAGTACAGTTGTATAATCATAAGAACAATGAGCTAGTTATATGGAAATGGGACAGTTCTAGGTGTATTTTGTTATTTTAAACTGAGTAACATTGTAGTGGAACAGCTTATTGTAAATATAATAATTGATTAATCATCTCATATTTAGAAACGTGTGATTGTTTGTTTCTTTGTTTTGAAACATTACTGATATTTACTTATATATAATGGCTACAGTGTACACTTATTTAAATGTCCTGTGTAACCTTTGACCTTTGCAGGAGTTACTCAAATCTAATGAGAGAAGAGAACATGACTAGTAATCAGGTGCGTAATGTTAGGATAAATTAGACTACAAATAGTGCTACTATTCATATTCATGTTCACAAAAGCAGGACTGAAATTATGTTATTTCAGTTTCGCAGTAATATATTGATGGTCATTTATTGAGAATGTTGCACAGAAAGTAGCTATTTATGTAATCTCTTTATGATAACTACCTAATTAAATGTGTCAGGCAGTATGGCTGGTTAACAATAGAAGTCATAAAACTGTATTTCTTTTTTATGAAATATTATCACGTTCCCATATTTCTGATCAGAACCCATTTCAAGATTTCTGTTAAACGTTTGGTTATCATTTCTAGTATTTTCTTTGCAACATTTCGACATCTTTTCTGTAACCATGTCTGGTCATCGTGATTTGAATTCAAGGCCTTTCTTGCACCATATTCTCTTCTTTTCTTCAGTTTCTACTTCTTAGTACACTAACTTTCACTTGTCCGTGTGTCATCTTTGGTTTTTTATTCCAGATAGTTATGTATTTTGTGTTTTTTACTTGTTGAACTTATTAAATAATTTGTTTAGGAATGTTGGTTTTATCGAAAATGTGCCCTAATTATTTACAACTGAATAGTGCAAATTATGCTAAATTATCTGTTTTCAGGAAGGTGGAGATGGCTACGAATCAGATGAGTTCATGTGAAGTTTACGGGAATGTTTCTTCAACAAAGTCACCAGTGATCCATGTATAACACTGACTCACACACTGTGTTAGTATTTGTCGTAACAATGACACACATTACAGTGCAGCTGAATAACTGATGTCAGACGCATATCTTGTACATTCTGATGTTTTATATATATATAACATGTTGCACTTTTTGTTTCACACACAACATTAAACAACACCAGCTGAATAAAGTGATTACAGCTTCATGCATACATATAGATGGCCGTATTGTCTGCTTGTTTATTCAGCCAGAGATTATCATCTCTCACGTAGGGATTCACTGTTTACGACATTAGGTAGTGCACCATACGTCTCAGTTGATGTATATATTTGTGTTAGTTGTTCCTAAACAAGTAGACTAGTGAACTGAACTTCTCTGTATCACTGCAGGACATAGTCACAGAGCTCTCTCATGCATATCACAGATTGTAACTCTTATCATTGAGGGTCTATGGCAGGGGTCTCAACCTCCCATCTCCCACCTGTTTTGGGGCCCGACTTCCCACCTCCTGCCAATTTTGAAAACCCATCTCCCACCTAAGCAGAAACTAATTATGAACATCTTTTCCCTTTAATAGCCAAAACAAATCTATAGATTTTGCATAGAATATCCTATGGGATTTTGGCAGACAGCTCTAGAATGTGTAGTATTTTATAGTTTTCTATAAAAAAAATTCTACTATGCTCTGTATAATTAAATTGATTTCTATTGAATTCTATGGATTTTTTTACTAAAGATTCATTCTCCAATTCCAATATTCGAACATATGATTGTGCATATAGATGCGCATGATTACTACTAAAAATTGTAAATAAAAATAAATGTGACTGTGACATGTACACTCACTTATTTTACAAGATAATGCTGAGAATCACACTACAACTCATTGCAGTATGCACACTCTCCAACAGTGGCGCCACTCATCATATCACCAGTGCCACAACTTGGTTATAAATTCAAAATGGATGGTTGGTGGATTGATATAAACTTAAATAAAGGTTGGTTGGCTGGGCAACGTCTGTTGTTTACGACTTGTTACGTCATTATAGCTGTGCAGTTGAGTAACAGTAAGAGTGCTTCTAGACACGTTTTCAGTAGGAACAGTATCAACAAATGCATGCAACTAAAAAAATTTGACATAAATGTGGGGCTTACCAATTGAAAATAAAGATGTACAGAATCTGAGTGGCGATGGTGAAATGATGAGTGGCGCCACTGGTGGGGAGTCTGTGGGCATACCCCCGCTGGTGGCGGTACCACGCGACCAGAACTATTACTATAACGGTGGAAATTATTTCGCTGCACGCGAAACAACACGGAAACCATAGCAACAAGTGTAAATAACCGTTACAGCTGGGCTGTTTTATAAACATGTCGCGTGAAAGCACAAATCTATCAAACACTCTAACGAATGAAAGTACCATAACTGACCTGAAGGATCCAAGAGTGCCCCTGTGTTTGGCATGGAACGTGCAGCAAGTCGCGGACTGGATGGAAGAAATCGGCCTTCCGGACTACAGGGTTAGTGACGTGGGCGATATTATGTGATTATTGTGCTACTTTGGCAAGAATTCCTTTGATCTGAAAGTGTTCGGCCATAGACGGTCGAGGTATCGTGAAGCGAGGGTCTGGCTTCAACAAATAGAAGAAGCCCCTCCTACATAGTCCCATCTGGTACCTTAGACTTAGTACAGTGCTACGTACAGGTAGATATAGACAAATTAAACATTTTAATTGTACTACTAGCTAGTACTGCATGACTAGTACTAGTGTCTATAGTAACCTACTACTGTTGTTTCATGACATATTAGCCTACTATAATATAGGCTACATAAGGCAACATTACCAGTAAGCTTACCGGAAGACAGCTTTTATTTGCCCTTGTTCACAACCTTAATATGCAAGGTACTTACATTTGTTTACAGTCATTGTTTACACTTATCTTTATGCTTTGTTGATAGCCTTGCATCACCACAAACTTGATTGATGGAAAGAAACTGATCAGACTGAACGGGTCGACACTTCCCAAAGTTGGAGTCACAGACTACGAACATATCAAGGTGTGTGCTGCAGTTATAGGGCGGGGTGATGGTCGGTTTCGGTGATGATTGAGTCATCTAATCTATAAAGAAAAGTGTCTGACTGTCTGTTGCGTTTTATGCAAGGCTGCCGACTTGTGTGGCCGATTTGGACTTTGCAAGGTGACCCATTATAGTAAAATTGTAGCTACCTATAACCCTGTTTTAACTAGAAAATACTTTATTATAGTACTACATTACAGTAACATTGTACCTATCCATAGACGCCGCTGTAACTATAACATAATGCCTTTTCTTCCCGTACATTGCCGGATAACTTAGTTAGTAAATACTAAAGCACAGTCACCTCACAACATACATATGATGAGCACTAGTAATACTGGACTACATTGCCATTGGAAACTTCCGTTCTGACTTCTGTATAAATTACTATTTACCTTACGGTGGTCTGAGCTTCAACTTTTCCTAGAAATGCTCTACAACTTCCTCTTAAGGAGGCTTTGTAGTTGTACAAACATTCTTCAGTACCCCAATGTTTATCTAGGCGGCTTTTTAACGAGGTAATAATTTGATTAACTTTCAAAACGACGCTTTCCATTTTAGCGAAGTATACTGTTGCACTGACGAGATAATACGGTTGTTGTTTTTTATGGTACCTATCATAGCTTCATGGTTTTTATTTATATTATATATTCACTACTAGCGTACACGCTAGTTTGTTTAAATGTCAACATAAGTTTAGGAAACTGCGAATAGCGTTAAAAAAGAGTCGCCAGATGGAGCCATTGTAGATTCGATGGACTGGTGATCCGAAGCATTTATTGATCTTTTTTAGTTTGTTAAAAGTGCTTAATCAATTCGGTTATTTTGCTAGTCTCATTTCAAATTAATTTTGCGAAAAACCAAACCTACGTGTTAGCTCGTTTGAGCAACTTTTGTATGTTGTTTTTGTAAAATCATCAGACACACTTGTTCAAGCATTAACTGAAGTGAAAATCGAAATGCTGAAAAATCACGATTTTCTTCCTTGGTGAAATTTTGAAACTTTGTCATGTGATCGGCGGGAGGATGGAAATCACGCCCATGACCAGCATTGACCCACGCAGTGTTTACCATTTTGGATAACCACTATTTTGAACCTTACCAGATCTAACGACTAAAGTCAATTCTTTCGATGATTTGAGTAAAAATATGCATTTTTCTATTAAATTGACTGCAGATGTTACATAGACTATTCACACACTACATATTTATTAAATTAAAGGTCTCGCTGTTGGAATGTAATAAACCAGCTTGCATTTGTTTTGTAGAAGATAAACAAAGCCTTGACAGAACTATTATACCAGACACCACCGACATGGGACAGACGTATTGCTTTACCACCAAGAGACGCATTAGGTAGGCCTGTTTGTCTATTTTCCACATATACTGATCGATGTAGGACAGTTTGTTTAAACAAACCAGCGAAAAATATATCATGTCATCCTATGTGTAATTTAGCTTATTAAAAAACATTTTATTAAAAAAATTACATACTACATTTTAATGCACACATTTGTACCTTGCCTTCCAATAACGTACGCAACATTCACGAAGAATGGAGTGTTTTTCTTCCTAGATTGGGACCTGGCGTGGTCTAAGTAAAGCCCTGTATCGGAATACTGCGTAAAAGTATGAAATATGTTTAGCGGTTGATTAAATACCCACATACCCTGCACATACGTTCTTGGACTACATCGCCCTCCCTAGGGTATGATTTTCTTCAATATCATCCGAACTGAAACTGATGTTTATTTGTGCAAGCCGTTCATGATGGAAATACACCAATATACTCATGCTTTGCCTCATATTATGTGTGTATATTGCAGGCATGTACCTGCTGGAGAAATCGGTAACAGGAGAACACGCGGACAATCTCAGTTTTGAGAAGTTTCTCCGTACCTTTGAAGAGACCAAATGGCAGCCGCCTCTTTCCAACCAGTGCGCTCTGCTACCACGTGATGCACCGCAGCGCATCTCGTAACTGTCCCACGTGACTTGGTCAGTCTCACGTGACGATGGACACTATTGCACGGCTGGACAGTGGACATACACGCACGAGTGTCGTCTGCGACCAGCGACACGACACGCTCATCGTGGCCGCCTGTCAGCTTGTGACAATGTTTGGCCAATGTGCGAGGTCGAGTGACGCTACCTTGCAGGTACTGCTGAATTGATGTAGACCGTGACGAAAGTGTTTTCTCCGTCCGGGAGAAACGAATACTTTTGAGAGTACTTAGAGTGGGCACGTGCGTACTCACTAGATGGCGTGAAAGTGTCTGACCCTCACGACTCGAGTTCTGGGAGGTGTTTGAATCCTAAATGTTATGATCAATATTTAGCTCAGCACTCTTGCTCAACTGTGCCGCAAAATCGCCTGAACGTCGCCACGCGGTGTTTATGCTTACGAACACAATTATAAATGAGCATGTATGTTATACCTAAATAATGCAATTTTTTTATGCACGTTAATCTTGCACGCCTTTTGCAACGATTCACGCAACCCGGACCAGTTGAGAGGAATGAGACCCACATGTGTTACAGCTGCTCGTAGTATTTATATTACGGGACGTAATATTGTAACGAATATATTGTACAGTTGTGCCGCTGTTTGTACTACTAACATGCAAGTAATTAATAAAATAAAAAACACGTAATAAAATTAGTGAACTGAATCGCACTTCTGTCTTCGTATCGTTTTTGAGTTACGAACTCGCTAACACGCGTCGACGCTTGTGCTTTCTCCTCCAATATGTTCTCAAATTCGTTCACTCACTCTATCCCAATCGCTGTCTATCCCCCCTCCCGCACGCACGCACGCACGCACGCACGCACGCAAACACACACAAAATCCGAGTATAAAGTGCAGAGAGAGCGTACACTCGACGCGAGATAGCGTATTTTACGACGACGCCGCGAACTTCCAAACATGACGCCTGCTGTCAGCATCGTTACGACTAGCATCATTGTGACGATGTTCCCGCCCGATCCATAATTTTCTCGTTAGCCCCCGGGTTGGATCGTCTGTCGCGGCCCGCTGCTGCTGTAAAGACGCGCTCGATTTGCCCTGCTGCAGCCCCCCGACTTTATTAGCACGTCTTAATGCGCGTATAAAGCGGCCACTAAATCACGCGCGGTCTCCGGCCCGGTACTGATTGAAATGTTCGCTGCTTCGATGGTCGCATTGGGCTTCATAATAGTTGTTGATAAAGACGTCCCAGCGCAGATGTTGCGTAGGGCAGCGGGCGAAGGCGCTGTTAAATGTTTAATACGTTGAATAAAGCCGCAATGAAACTCCTTATCTGATCGTCGCGACCCGCCGACCATTACGAAGTACCACCAGCGCTGTCTCGAAATGACCACAGCGAAGTTGCAAGGCTTAAAGGCAAGGCGATTGGCAGATGTACTCTCTGATATTTCATAACATTTTACGATCTCGACTAGAAAAAGTGTATCCGCAGCCTTCTTTGTCGACGATGTTACAGTTATATTGCAGCACATAAATGTATAAACTTTTCATATTTATTAGCCATTATCTTTGTTATTTGACAAGCGATCAAGCTACAGTAACAACACACACATGTGTGGGCCTATTTTCCTTTTTGATATCGCATAAAACATGTCTCGAGCGTATACGTACGTGATAAATAATAAATACGTACGTGATAAATAATAAATACGTACGTGATAAATAATAAATACGTGTATAATGTTTAATACTCCCGAAAATATCGACAGTAATAATGCAGGCCGAATTTCAGAATATAAATGTTAGCGCACATACTCGCACATTACGCTATCAATTTGACGTTGTTGACCATATTTATTAGACTGACTTTGAATTTTCAAAAGAAAGAACGCTGGTCAATATGGCTAAGTCACTGTTAAATTGATATCGTAGAAATATTGACATAGAGGCTAAGCGCTCATTTGATTTAATGTGTCTTAAATGTAACCATGACATTGCTATAATCATTGTTTTATATTTATGTACAGATACACACAAAAGTTCACCAAAGCGAAGTAACAAAATAAATACAATCTAGGCGCTTAATTCCGTAATATATACATGCATTTTCAATATATTACAAATTGTACAGTTTACAATCATCAATCCAGAAACACCATTTGTTATATAGAAATGTGTGAATTGTTTTGTTGAAGAACAGAATATCATTACTTCAACAAAACATCTCTACATGATTTACTAGACTGACGATTCATTTATTTGGCAATGACATTCTTAAAATATATCACCAAAATCTTTTGGAATTTTTTGTGTGAACATATTTTGGTAATGACACTAACAAATGAAATTCCCAAATATGTGTCCCACATTTCAGCATTGCATTAAACCAAGCTTCGTCGTACGCGTTATCTGTGCATTTATTTCACTCCATCATATCATATTAATCTGAACTACGTTACGTTAACATTCCATAGCAGCCATTTGCAAAACACGGCAGGTGTTGGTCACGTGGACAGAATCGCCAAGTTCTTTTTCCGTCTTCAGCCAATGGTTGCTCAACTGATGCTCACCAACGATTGTTCTCGCGTTAGTGGAATAAGGAGCGCTGACGGACGGTTCGAGAGCGAGAGGAGAGGACGCGTGAACGACGCCATGTTTCTCTAGGTCGGATGCGCGCCGGAATATGGCGCAGCAGGTGCGACAGGCGAATCGGCCTGGCTGCGCGTGATTCAACGCGTGAGTCTTCAACGTTGCCCGCTGGTTGAACGTCTTTCCACAAGTGTCACACTTGAGAATGTTTTCCTGTGTTATGCAAAGTTCGTAATACAGTAAACGTATCTGTGATTTTCCAAACAAAGTTATATTAGCTAAACGACGATTGCCGACGATGATATATTTAGTACAACAGACTCGTCCCCGGGGTTTTGAAAACGGAGTTCGAGCATACACAATCAGCCGGGGACAATTCTCTCGGAAAGGGGAGTTCGTTCGACCCCCCCCCCCCGAGGACGGACATGACAAGAACAAATTTATATTTTGTTTAGCTAGTAACCCGAATATAAAAATGTTGTGCAAAATATGCGTTGCACTTGAAATGGATAATAAAATAGCACTGTTTCTCCTCGATAGTCACTGCGTTTGATTTCATCAATATCATATCGAACAACGCAGCTTTGATTAAGCATTATGATTGTGGCAGCAATTACTGAAGATTACATCGAAAATGTAAAAAAATATTGTCGCAGGTCACTGCATAGTTGTATCGTAACTTAAAGTAATGGAAAAGAAAGGAAGCGGTTATATCTTAACTTGTATCTGCGCAAACTGCTATTATATAACATAAGTACTTATGTTTTAATGTCTGGTAATATTTCTGATGTTCATAAGACAGGTCCTGGAGAATTTGAAGGCACAGCGCCACCCTCCGTGACGTCAGTAATTGGTATTGAGTATACATTATGATTTAGTTGAAATATGGTTAAATCGTGCATTTCCCGTTCTGTCAAACATATCATTAGAAAAAAGGCAACGCACGCAAACTATTTGTCGAACCAGGAGCATGCCATTCTTAGCTCGCTTACCTGACCACGCATGACGTAGATAGGTGAACATGATCGTGTTAATCATTGTTTTACCCACTAAACCAGTGGTGTCTAACCTTATTGGCACTGTTACTCTTTGTGGTGTAGTCATCCAAACCATAATTACCACCTCTCATTTTTAAATGGCAAGCACGAGAAAAACATTGACAAGAACAACAACACCTTATTCTCATTATCATCATTTCCCAAAATATTTCGATCCATTCGTTACTGAAAATATGATATTTACTTAAAAACCCAAAGATTAATCATTGTTATGCCTTTGCGTCACTAGCCCTGTGTGAAATAAGATCAAACATTTGACAAGCAGTATAATTTGCAGATGAAGGTATCATTGTGGTGGTTGAGATTAGTTCTTCTTGAGATGCACTAATTACGGAAATGTCTATACACTTTAAAGCTCACGTTGCCTTCAGAAAAAGGCCGCATTACCCCCGGGGTATAATCAGAATGACGTGTTTACCTGCAAGTGTACGGCTCGGTGGACCGACAACGTCCGCGATTGGCAGAATCCCTTGCCACAAATCTCGCATTTGAAAGGTTTCTCTTTCGAGTGGATGTATCTGCAAGATGAAATCTGGTTTGTTTGTCGGCTTTCATCGCGGTGATAAAATTAAACTCAGTCAAAATATGCGTGAAATTGTGCATTACAATTATTGTATGTGTGTGTGTGTGTGTGTGTGTGTGTGTGTGTGTGTGTGTGTGTGTGTGTGTGTGTGTGTGTGTGTGTGTGTGTGTGTGTGTGTGTGTGTGTGTGTGTGTGTGTGTGTGTGTGTGTGTGTGTGTGTGTGTGTGTATATATATATATATATATATATATATATATATATATATATATATATATTTATTTATTTATTTATTTATTTATTTATTTATTTATTTTTTTATGTTCTACAAGCACCAAATATGGAACTATTATAATGAAATATTCCGGAGATGCGGTGTTTTAATAATATGAAATAATATATATCGTGAACCAACGAGATCGAGGCAATATTCAACATATTCAACATTCAACGTATCTAGGATCTCCCGAAGTGGAGGCCAAGTCTAGTCACCCATGCTATCGTGTAGCGGCGCAACGAAAAAAACGGTTAAAAAATCAAAACAATTAAGCCAATGTGGGAGCCATGGCCCATAGCTACACACACCCTAAGCCACTGGCGACGAGAACGATTGGGTTTCGTTCGTCTATATTGTCTTGTGAACTTGGTTGGTGTAGCAATATAGAAATATACCTTTTCTATTATCAGCGAGAGTTGGATAAGAAAAGAGAAAAACACGATTGTATTAGCAACTCGAGTGTGTTGGAATCTAATGGGGTGACACAGACCTGTGGTCCCGCAGGTGGTCCTGACGACGGAAGCGTTTGCCGCAGACGTCGCACGGGTACGGCCGCTCGTCCGTGTGCGTGCGTTCGTGGATAAGCAGGTTGTACGACTTGGTAAAATGGCGGCCACAGAACCGACAGATGAACTGCTTTCTTCGTCTGTAAAAGAGGCGGCGAACATTGCATTGCGTCAGTTTCTAGCAAGTCATCGTGATGTAATTTACCAGTGCATCACATTTGCATTACACAAATATTGTTGAGCAAACTCCAAGGTGAAACCACTACTATAGGAAATAAATTACCTGTTTCACTACGGAAATAGTTATGAGTATCAAAATGACAACGCATATATTATGTAAGATAATCTTACAATGGGGTATTAGTTGTATTTTTTATTTCCCGATGGTTTAATTTAGTGTATACTCTGTTATCAGTATATCGTTTCGAACTACTGAATATCTTCAAACTTCCGTCGTTCCAATGCGGACTCGTCCTCCTATATTTATGACGATGTTTCCTATACACCTCCTTGAATGTCGTATAATACAGATGATTTCTTACGTTACGCGAGCGAACTATTTCCGTAGTGAAACTAGTAATTTATTTCGCCTCGTCAATAACTATAGTAGTGGTTTTATCTAGGAGTGTCAACAATATTTGTGTAATGCAAATGTGACGCACTGGTTAATTACATCACGATGACTTGCTATAGAAACATATATATATATATATATAATACGCATTCTTTGTTTTTGTTTTGGCGTTTCAGTCAGATATGATTATTAGTTATGCGCAGTGATTATGACGCACTGACGAATTCCGAGAGATATGTGAACAAATTATATGATAACACACTAATAATTGGAATGCCCCTGATATATAATGGTGTCGTTGGTTTTCATAAGCATACTTGGAAATTTCAGATTTGTCAACGTTTCTACTAATATCGATTTTTGGTAGATAATTTTCGGTAGATAGTTTCCAGTGAATGTCGTCGGTAAAATCAATGTAATCAAAACAAACATGCAGTGTCTGCTATTATGAGTTGGTTAATATTTTATGTAAATACGAGTTTGTCGATTTACCTTGTAACCCGTTTGCTTTGCGGCCTGTCGTCGACTGATGCCGTCTGATGGGGGACATGCCGGTGATTTTTGACGACTGTGAATGAACTTCTCAAAGGGTTCCATCTGCAAACAATTCATATTCTGTTCGGTTTGTATCACCTACTAATCGCATTATTTTGCCACCGCGGTATGTCAGTTATGACATTTTAACAAACATTCTTATGTGTCTGTCATAAATGTAAGAGAGGTTTGCTTCTTAGTTTAACATGAACACACATGTGATCTTGCTTTGGACACTTGGGAAGTTGCATAGGGAAATACAGTGCAAAATACGATGCAGCACGCGATCATTTTTCCTATTAAAAGCAACGCCAAAAGTGTGATTCACGCCATTCGCATTGCACAGAATGATAATTCAGATTTCATTAATAGATAAGAACTCTGTCCATTTGTTTTACGCCACTTTACTGAACTTTGTAAACATGACAAACAATAAAGAAACATGTTCAAACTACGTTGTTGTGTTCGCCATTTGCAATACAGTCTGTGCGCAAGTGCGAGTCATATAGCTACAGGGAGCATACAGGGACTGTTTAGTATCTCAATGTTTATATTGTACTATCTCCCTCCAAGTCTTCATTACTTATTTTAGACTGTAGTGAGGAAGACTGATGATTGTCTCTTAGGTTTCGTAGTCTTCCAGCCAATTCGGTGGTTTGATGTTGCGGCCATAACGTGAGACGCGTGTTGGCATGGTAGGGGTAGGAATCTTCTCGAGTTCTGGAGCGACATCTGTTGACGCCGTTGGGGTCATGGTCGGAGCTGTATTTCCTGGTCGGCTATGCCGCGAGAGAGTATGTCTCGAAGTATGGCATCCGTATAGTTGATGTCGGCTGCGCATGAGGGACATTGTGTGACATAATTGCATATGCCTGCTTGGCCTTTTATTCTGGCTACAAATGATCGGATAGCCTCGTCACGATCTTGTCGCATATTGTGCAGCGCTGCGCGGGCGACCATGGTATTCTCCTTGCGCACGGCCAGCATCTTTATGGCCGTCAAAACATCTTGCTCTGGCTTACCGGATAGGCTGCCCCCAGCTGCACGTATGAGATCTTTTCGGAGCTCGTCACTGCAGCATTCCAGTAGTTGAACCACTACATCTCCACCCGTGAGCTTGGTGCCCCTGCGGTACTCGTCCCAGCGGGTCTCGAAATATGCCCACTCCTCGCTAGATCCGGCCGATGATATAGTTGGTCGTTTTAGTTTCTCTGCTCGAGTAGCCTGGGCAGTGGCAGCGTGAGTAGAGGCTGCATGCGAACTGGCGTGAAGGTTGAGAAGGGCAGCGATGATGGCGCCGTCTTCAGCTTCTGCTGTCTCGAATTCACAACCCACGATAGGACACTTCATCTTCATTTTGAAAGATTGTATTGTCCACTGTTATTGGCGGTGTGGTAGGCCTACTATCGCGTTTCCGGCTCAAATAGTCCTAGTGCACGCACACGCTTCCAATGTCAGTGCTGTACGATTAACGTCACGTATGTTTCTTTATAGATAAGAACTCTGTCCATTTGTTTTACGCCACTTTACTGAACTTTGTAAACATGACAAACAATAAAGAAACATGTTCAAACTACGTTGTTGTGTTCGCCATTTGCAATACAGTCTGTGCGCAAGTGCGAGTCATATAGCTACAGGGAGCATACAGGGACTGTTTAGTATCTCAATGTTTATATTGTACTAATTAATACTCCACGTTTTACTATTTGTTCTGGTACCGATAAGCACGAATATTTTCATAAAATCCTACAATTCTGTTTATGAGGAAATGAAAGACGCACGCTCCCCGTTATTTGTCTCCAAACGTTGAATATTCACAGGAAATGTTATTGTTTGGTACGCACAATCAGCCGCCATAAATTCAAGATATAAATCCTGGGTGCAAGAAACCTGCGAGAAGGGTCAATATGCCAAAATCGTCGTCACAACATTTGTCTATCGTGAACCTGTAATTAAAACAACGACCGGTCCCTCGTATTGCCCACGTCACCCGTTCTTACCGGAAGCCGTTGACGCAAGGCAAGGAGACGCGCTGCTCGGCCAGCCGCTGGGCTTTGCGTTGCTCCTGCTCTCTCGTGATGGACTCCGCCAAGTGGGCGAAGTCGAACTTCTTCGCCGTCTGCTGAGCTGCTTCAGAAACAGCAGGAGACTTTGTATATACCAAGCACTGTTGTTCTAGCTCATAAACATACTCAGTTATAACGACAACACACACAGTTATATTTATCATACAATTGTTAACATATTGGGTTAAATAGTTATTAATAATAAATAATGTATTCTATAATATGATATAACGGTAGGATTGCAGATAAGAAATGTTCTTATCACGATACATGTAAAGCAGCTTGTTGTACTTTATAGTTTTGATATTTCGAGATGCTTTCACGAACTCTAGGATTATTTCTCAAAACTGCACGAATTGGGCCTGCTATAGGAAAAGGTAATTTGTAACGACAAAAACAAAACAGAACGTGTGACTGTTTATATCAGTGTCAAACAACGAAGCTGTGTTTTTACTAACGGCTTTTAATAATCTGCTTATTGAATACCAAGGTAAATGTTAAAGAGCTAAACTGGATTTATTACATAATGTTCGTGCGCTTGTAATTATTTAATCTTCCTAAGATTTTCATATAACAATAGTATCGACCGATAGGACTACGTGTTTCACACAAAATATCCATTGTCTATTTTAAGCAAAAACAAAACATACAAATGCTGTAAATTTACTTTCTTTTGAAACCCCTGTTGTTGTTGTTGTAGTTGTTGTAGTTGTTGTTAAATTTAGGATCCAATTAATCATTACACTACCTCATGTTAGTACGCCACGTATAATCACGCCAACAAATAGTATCAGCGAAACAATTGTTAAATTTAAAAGTTATATCAAAATATAATACTAAATGCTTATATCTGTCTACTCTTGTTCATGACATTGGCTGTGTCTGTATTTATTGGTTCAGCGTCTTCATAATAAGGTGTGAGAACGTAACACGAGGAAGCTTCACAACGTGTCGATGTAGTAGGCCTAGTATCTCCTCAACAAACAAGACAACGTTGTGTCACGTTATCGCAGAAGATCGTAACAACCTGGCGACGCGTGTGGACAGAGCGGTGTTAGCTGATCAGCTAAGTCCCTGTCTTGTCCCTTCCCTTTCATGGGATGTGGTATCACGGGAAGCTATATTTCGTAATTAGTCGTTTCACACGCAGGTGTTTCGTTGTTGGGAGAAACTAGCATCGTAATGGACCTCCTTCTGTTTGCATTCGAGTAGTTTTGCTATCAGCATAGAATAAAAATTACTTCTGTTGCTAAAATATACGCATCGGTTTCTAAGGGGATAGGGCCTATAAATAATGTATTTAGCTGTGTGCGTTTTACACGTTTACTGCAACACGTATGGCCTACATAAATAACCCATCACAGTTTCACACGAAACAAGAAAAAAAATTGTTATACGTGTTTTGCCTCTCAAGAAACCGTGGTTCTCTCTTCGAATATTTCGATAGACTCTCTCGGTCTCCATCGGCGGACTGACGGTTTCCCGAGAGGTAAAAACTAGGTCAACATTCCTGTTCCAAGAAACCGGAACGTGAATGCATTCAAAGAAGAATAAAAAGAAGAACATAGTTGATCCCTGCAGTGTTTTTCCCACCTTTCAACTAACCTATATATGCGTACCTGGGGTAATTTTGTACTCCTTACTTTTTGCAATGATTTTTGAAGTATTATTCTCAATTGTATATCATTCCATTTATTTGTCTCCTGGTGTGTTTCATTTAAGTTATGGTATAAAAGACAAATATATATATATATATATATATATATATATATATATATATATATATATATATATATATATATATATATATATATATATATACTTCAATGTATAGTTACTGATGGACATCACAGAACGAACCTTTGACATTGACAAAGCCTAAAATTTCAAATTTACAAAGATCATTAGTCATTCTCTGTGGTTTGTAGATGGCTATACTGACTGGGGTATACATAATTACCCCAGGTTATCATTAATACTTCTTCTCTTTCTTCTTATTCTTAGTCAGTGTTGTGTCACGATCCGTTAGTGCCATGTAAACGGGATATAAATGTCAGTGACGGTTTTCACTGAAAGTGCTGTTTCTAATTACATCTTGTTTTCCCATAAAAAGTAATTAGTAGGATACGTAATGTTTAGGAAAGATCGAATAGGAAGAAGGGGCGGGGGAGTTATTTTATATGTTAAAGAATCTATTCAGGCTTATGAAATAAAACTAGAAAGGGAAGCAGATTGCGATGAAGCTTTTTGGTGCAAAATTGTTTCAGGAAATTCAAAATTAACTATTTGATTAGTTTACCGAAGTCCAAACATAAACGAAGAGGACAACACAAAAATTAAAACGCTATAAAAGAAGTTAGTAAAGGGGAACGTATCATAATGGGAGATTTTAACCATGGACACATACAATGGAATTCTCTAGAGAGCACAGGGATTGAGGACCAACAATTTCTATTTTTAATCCAGGATAGCTTTCTTACTCAGCACGTGCTAGAACCAACCAGGGGAGAAAATGTATTAGATATAGTTTTGTCATCACAAAAAGAATTAGTGGACAATGTAAAAATATTTGAACCATTGGGTAACAGTGACCATAATCAAATACATTTTGACATCAATGTAAAATCAGAATGTAAAAATAAGAAAACGTACAAGAGAAACTTCCACAAAGGTAACTACAAAGATATGAGAAAATACTTAGCAAAGCTAGATTGGAATAACATGCTGATGAATAAGACCGCAATTGAATGTTGGAATATTCTAAAATATGAAATTGAGATTATCATCGATAAATTTTTTCCCTTCCAAAAACAAGGAAAACGGTGTAGAAAGAAACACTTGTCAAAAGAGGCTATTAGAAAAATAATGCTAAAACAAACTATGTGGAGGGTTTATAGGCGTACCAGAAAGGAAGAAGACTATGCAAATTACAAAGAGGCACTTAATGCAGCTACAACTGAAATCAGACAATCTAAAAGAAGCTATGAGCAAAAACTAGCATGTAACATTAAAAAATGACAGCAAGAGTTTTTATGCATATGTCAGGAGTAAACAAAACGTACAAGACAAGGTTGGACCTCTAGAAGACAGTGCTGGAAATATAATATCACAGTGGTTTTTAATGGCGGAAGACCTAAATGGTTACTTCAGTTCAGTGTTTACCAAAGAAGATATTAGTTCATTACCAGTTGCTGATGCTAAATTTCAGGAGACTAAATCTGACTATTTAGGTCCGTTAGTTGTAACTCCAGAATTGGTAGCTAAGAAAATAAAGGCAATGAAGGATAACAAATCACCGGGAGTGGATGGGATTCCTCCAAAATTACTAATGGAAACAGTAGAACAAATCAGTATACCACTTGCAAGAGTATTCAACTTGTCATTAAAAGAGGGAGTTGTTCCGTTTGAATGGAAAGAAACAAACATCATACCATTATTTAAAAAGGGTTCGAGAAATAAGTCAGAGAATTACAGACCAGTGAGTTTAACGTCAGTGATTTGTAAATTATTAGAAAGGTTAATTAAAGACCATATGGTGGACTTCCTCGTTAAGCATAAATTATTAAATTCATCTCAACATGGATTCCTTAAAGCGAGGTCATGCTTAACAAATATGTTATGTTTTTTGGAAGAAATCACTAAGTGGATAGATGTGGGATCGCCAATAGATATTATCTACTTAGATTTTCAGAAAGCTTTTGACAAAGTGCCACATCAAAGATTACTACTTAAATTAAAAGCCCATGGTATCGGGGATAGCATAACTGACTGGATAGAACAAAGGCTGACTGACAGAAGACAACGAGTTGTAGTAGATTGAGAAGTTTCAAATTGGAAATCGGTTTTGAGTGGGGTACCTCAAGGATCAGTGTTAGGACCTATATTATTCTTAATATATATCAATGACTTGGACGACAGTATAACAAGTAACGTACTGAAATTTGCGGATGACACAAAACTGTTTAGAAAGGTTAATACTGATGGTGATAAACAACATTTACAAAACGATCTAGACAGATTAGTGAAATGGTCTGAGAAATGGCAGATGTTGTTCAATTTTGGGAAATGTAAATGCCTACATACAGGACATGGGAACTTGAATGTAAACTATAAAATGGGAGATACTGTTCTGGGTACTACTGTAAAAGAAAAGGACTTAGGCGTTACAATAAGCGCTGATATAAAAGTTTCAGAGCAGTGTGGTATTGCAGCTTCAAAGGGTAATCAAATTCTTGGATTGATTAGAAGAAACATAACATACAAGGGAAAAAAGTTAATTATACCTCTTTATAAAGCAATAGTTAGACCTCATTTAGAATACTGTATACAAGCATGGAAACCATATCGTAAGAAGGATATAGATACGCTTGAACGCATACAAAGGAGAGCAACTAAAATGATTCCAGAACTGAGAGACCTTAGTTATGAAGAACGCCTGAAAGAATGTGGTTTAACAACTCTAGAGACAAGGAGGTTAAGAGGAGATCAGATTGAAGTTTTTAAGATATTGAATGGGTATGAAAATATTGATAGAAATATGTTTTTCTCACTCAAGAAGGATAGCAGAACTAAAGGACATGAGGTAAAAATAGTAAAGGATCAATGTAGATTGGACATCAGGAAGCACTCGTTCTCACAGAGGACAATAAATGAATGGAACAAATTGATTACAGATTGTGTAACTGCTAGCAGCGTGAATATGTTTAAAAACAAGGTTGACACATATCTCAGGAGGGCGGGTTATAAGTAGATGAACATTGTTGGACTCTCGATAAGCCAATGGCTTCCTTGTCCACTTGCCATCTGGGCCTTTGGCTTGGATGGCAAATCTTGTTAAATCTTGTTAAATCTAAAAATTGCGGTACAAATTCGCCCCAGGTAGCCAACAGCGTATACAAACAGCGTGCACACGAGAGTTAAGTTGCAAATAATTACTGCGATTCAACGAAGCATTCAAGAACATTCCTGCGTTGTAGTCCTACCTGGCCGAAGAGCGACACTTGTGTGCACGTCCACGGTCGGCGGGAACCCGAACGTCTCCGCCCCGACATCGCGGCTGCTCACCGTCAGGTCCATGGGCGCGGTGCCTTCCTCGACCGCGGTCAGCTCCACGCACCGTGACCTGCACACCGCCGTCTCCGACTTACCACCTCGAATGTCCAGCCAAGGGTATCGCGAAAACGGCTGCAGCGCAGAAGCGTTAAACATCGGACTCGAGTCCATTTGATAGTTCAACTTTGAGAGAGAATTGTTCATGAAGAAAGCGCCGAAGGTCGTGGACACATTGAGCCATGGCCCGGTGCGTGGTTGAGGTTGAGGTGTGAAGGCCATCATGTCTGTCAGCTCGAATACGTGAAACAGACTGGCACGGCAGAACTGCAAACGAGTACAGCAAAGTAGTGGCATTTTTATAATAATTTTATGCAAATAATAATAATAAAATATATTATATTTATATAAATGCCAGCTAATATTATTTTGCATAAAGCAACACACACGATGGATAACGACGCTGTAAATGATGCGGGGCCATGAAGACTGGCAGATATGTACGCACGCACGCACGCACGCACGCACGCACATAAGTATTCCCCACGCTTTGTGCTACCCCTGTTGCAGGGAAAATATAATAAATAATGTTATACTTTTAACAGCCATGTATATGCCACAATTATGCCTAATGTTAGGTAGTGCATTTCTCTATCAAATAAAATTACTCGACATCCAAAGCTTCTCATAGTTTTAAAGGAATGTCCCCTTGATTATATGATGTAAAGTCCACTTTGCTAAGAACAACATCTTCAACAACCAAACCAGAATATATATGTCTCAGTGTCAGCTTGTTTGTTATATAACACGGTAGCATAAATTACTATTAATAATTGTAATTCGCTGATACTTAATATCTACCTTGGTTTCGACGAATTCATCTTGTATGTAAGCATGTATGCTCTCATCTACGGCGTAACGTTCACGCGTCTTGCACTTATACAAAAGCATGCACCGAATCAAATTAAATGTACGGATCCAATTCGTCACCACGGATAATATCCCTTTCCAATTACCACCTAAACGACAGCAAACTGTAGTATCCACACTACTCAATAAGATCACTACTCTAAAGTCTGTAAACTTCGTCAAGAGAAACATCAAAGGGTTTCCGCAACAGCAATTAGCATTACACTGGACATACACTGGTAGCTAGTCGATCTGGCTTGACATGCTGTTATTTCCGTCAGTATATATTCGTCTAGTTGACAATGTGAAACGTCCAACAGAAGACATGTGACTGTAAAGCAAATGATGTACTTACCCAAGTCGTCTTTAATCAAACAGTCCTCAAACACAAGCACGCCCTGTTTCGCTACTCTCCCCCACAGCGCGACAACGAACGCGGCTCTTTCAACAATGGTGCGACATTCAATAAAGCACTTCGTTAACAGCGGGTGTCGCGCGTTTTGCTGGTGCTTGAAAGCGCCAAGGCAATCAAAACAGTAATTATAACCAATGATTTCGCGCGGTTGGTCGACTCGGGGCCACCTCTTTCAAGATGACGGATTGGTTTACTGTGTCGTCAGCAGCCAATCGGCTTGCGGTTTTCCCAGGGCAACGTGCCTCGTTCGCCCAATCACGCGCACGATCTAGAGTGTTTTCCCCGAGGCTTCTAATCGCTGCCGGTAATCGCCACTCGAAATCGGGCGCAAAAGGTTTGCACATGTCAAAACGACAAACATTGACTCGCTGATTTCGAGACGGTTCATAGCTATTCATTAGGTAACTGTATCGCTAGTTGACGCACGAGGTGGCTTTCTCTGTGTAGTTGACCGAAGTGTGTCGAAATCGTCATAACGAATTACACTCTGTCTGTGTTGATTATGACATTGACACGATTGTCGTTTCGCGCTTAATCAACAACGCAGTACCAATACAACAATACCAGTCAATCCATAACTATTTAGGTAGTGCGTTGTATTGTATGTACATAGCCTTGGCACATTACTCTCAATTATTGTTGAAATTATATGCCAAATACAATCGAACAAAATCTCTGCACCTGTAGACGGCAGGCTAATATTTTGCATACAAGACGCGTCTACATTCGATATTTTCAGCCACCATGAAATCATATATGATTTGTTGTGTTTGTATGAATTCGTTTGAGCTGGGGAATCAATTTCTGAAAACGACGACGAAATGTCCTAGGGTCAGATTTGTTGAATATCTTTAGGCCTACATAATACTGCCCTTTCCAAGGGTGACCTCTTTCAATTGGCTACACTATTTTTGCTTTGTAGTGTGTGTTTATTTATCTTTTCATCCTGCCAGTGTGTGTTAAACAACCCGGTTTTTTAATATCACGATGACAAACAAATGAAGCCTTCAAACATATCTTTATTTAGTATGGGCAATGAGTAAATTGTCATTTTGTGAAAATGGTGCATTGTGTGTCGTTAAATGTTCTGTTTGGGAACCCTGACAATTCGACGATTCGTTTCGCTGTCTATGATCGAATAAGTTGAGACCCGGGCCTGATACACGAGCAGTGTTCTCCTTGAAATGCACATTCTTTTAAGGTAGGCTGATATTTTAAATAGACACAAAGTATTACAGCCTGGCTACAAGTAATGACAATTGTAACGACATGACATTTGTATAGAGTCGTGATGTATTCTGTGTGCTGCTATTGTATAGCAAATGTGTTATAGTGAAATCCCACAAGTTGCCTGGACATTAACATTTTGTATCTAAGTTTTAGTGAAAAGTGAAAAAAGCTTACCCAGTCAACATGACATATATAAATTAATATAAATTAGCCATCTTTTGGTTTTGCAACTAAAAAACAAGTATTAGTTAAACACATTTGTTTGCATTGTTTGTGGCTCGTTTGTTGGGAGCAGAGACAATTGCTGCTACACGTATTATGTAATAACAAGCCCATCTGCTACACGTATTATGTAATAACAAGCCCATCTGCAGATTCTGCACTACAAACACTTTGTAGAATGGACCGTTGCTGCTCTGACACAGATAGGACAAAATGGCACACATTTTGTAGAATGGACCGTTGCTGCTCTGACACAGATAGGACAAAATGACAAACACTTTGTAGAATGGACCGCTGCTGCTCTGACACAGAAAGGACAAAGTGTCAAACACTTTGTAGAATGGACCGCTGCTGCTCTGACACAGAAAGGACAAAGTGTCAAACACTTTGTAGAATGGACCGCTGCTGCTCTGACACAGAAAGGACAAAGTGTCAAACACTTTGTAGAATGGACCGCTGCTGCTCTGACACAGAAAGGACAAAGTGTCAAACACTTTGTAGAATGGACCGCTGCTGCTCTGACACAGAAAGGACAAAGTGTCAAACACTTTGTAGAATGGACCGCTGCTGCTCTGACACAGAAAGGACAAAATGACAAACACTTTGTAGAATGGACCGCTGCTGCTCTGACACAGAAAGGACAAAATGACAAGCCACAGATCGCTCTCCTGCTAACTCTGAAGTCACGAAACAATGCCTGTAATTTCACAGTAGTTAACAGAACACGTTGTTGCTACGCTACGCGTTAAGGTTCCTTTTATTGAAGTGTGACTGAAATGTGACTCACGTATTCACAGCCAGTGGACCGGAACAGAACCTCTGTTTGATGTTCATCACACATAACATTGCCATGCAGTGACCTAATTCACAAAGATTATTCGCCAGTGCGTAACGTTGCTGAACTGCTCAGTGAAGTACTTCCTTAGAAACAGTAGGTTTAACAAACATCAACGAAAATTCAAAGATGTGAGAGTATTTGTACTTTCCGTTTAGAAATAATCGTTTTCCTTAAAACTGTTGAAAGTTGGATTCACCGAAAGATGATTGCCTATTCTATGAATGGCATTCCAGAATATTTGTGGCCTCACCGAAAGGTGATTGCCTATTCTATGAATGGCATTCCAGAATATTTGTGGGCTCACCGAAAGGTGATTGCCTATTCTTTGAATGGCATTCCGGAATATTTGTGGGCTCACCGAGAGGTGATTGGCTATTCTATGAATGGCATTCCAGAATATTTGTGGGCTCACTGAAAGGTGATTGCCTATTCTATGAATGGCATTCCGGAATATTTGTGGGCTCACCGAAAGATGATTGCCTGTTCTATGAATGGCATTCCAGAATATTTGTGGGCTCACCGAAAGGTGATTGCCTATTCTATGAATGGCATTCCAGAATATTTGTGGGCTCACCGAAAGGTGATTGCCTATTCTATGAATGGCATTCCAGAATATTTGTGGGCTCACCGAAAGATGATTGCCTATTCTATGAATGGCATTCCAGAATATTTGTGGGCTCACCGAGAGGTGATTGCCTGTTCTATGAATGGCATTCCAGAATATTTGTGGGCTCACCGAAAGGTGATTGCCTATTCTATGAATGGCATTCCAGAATATTTGTGGGCTCACCGAAAGATGATTGCCTATTCTATGAATGGCATTCCAGAATATTTGTGGGCTCACCGAGAGGTGATTGCCTATTCTATGAATGGCATTCCAGAATATTTGTGGGCTCACCGAAAGGTGATTGCATATTCTATGAATGGCATTCCAGAATATTTGGATACGATGTTTGTACTAGTTTTGTACATAATATACGGACTGTCTTTATAATGTTGCCCGGCTACATTACGGGTCATGAATTTAAGATGGAAACAATAACGTTTTCCAATAAATATAAACATTATTTTGTTGCAATTGTATGAAACCATAAACAATTGTAAACAAACGAGGCATGCAATATTTGTGTATTTATGCAATTATTGTTTGCTTATATACTGGATATCAGCATTTTTCCAAATTCCTCAATAATCGTGTGTTAATGGGTTTGGTTTCTGATGATAACCGATGATAGCTATATATGATAACCGATGATAGCTATATATCTGATTGAATGTTGATGTCATAATCACAAATTTGAAGAAATCCCCCAAAAATAAGAATGCCAACTTTAAAACACTAGAACGCCAACTTAAAAGCAAATTAAAGGCCATTTAAAAAAAAAATTCTGCATTTGTAATATTATTGTTTCGATAATTTTCTATCTGCTTCGTTGTTTATAATTTGAGACAGACACATCGAACGCGGGGAACGCCGTACTTGACCACTGTGATACTTGACCACTGTGATACTTGACCACTGTGATACTTTAGTGTACGCTTGACCAGACACATCGAACGGGGGGAACGCCGCACTTGACCACTGTGATACTTGACCACTGTGATACTTGACCACTGTGATACTTTAGTGTGCGCTTGACCAGACACATCGAACGCGGGGAACGCCGTACTTGACCACTGTGATACTTTAGTGTACACTTGACCAGACACATCGAACGCGGGGAACGCCGTACTTGACCACTGTGATACTTTAGTGTACGCTTGACCAGACACATCGAACGCAGGGAACGCCGTACTTGACCACTGTGATACTTTAGTGTACGCTTGACCAGACACATCGAACGCGGGGAACGCCGTACTTGACCACTGTGATACTTTAGTGTACACTTGACATTGCAATCTCTCGCTGTCAAAACGTAATTTACGATATTAGTTTATGGCACGTGTTTATCTAATCCCGAGAGCACTCTTGTAAACTCACTTTCCAGGTTTCTAGTTATTATCAATTCTGTGGTTTCTGCTCCAGCTAATTCTCATTCGGTACCAGTCGCTATCAGCCATGCATTGTTGAAACACTCGTCCTTTCAAGCAGCTTTATCAAATACGCTAATTACTGATATTTGCAGACATACATTGCAAATATTTTGCACAGAACCAGCCAACTAGTTGTGTTTGATCACTAATCCGGACCGGCGCCTCGGTTTTCGATGCCAACGTACGGGAACGTACAGAAAGGTGCAGTGTCGGCCATCGTTAATTTTGAACAGTAATTAATAAGAACCATCATATGTTATTTTATGATGTCGTCATCCAGACGACCTCGTAACGCACATCCTGTAGTATCGTAATATATACACATTTCACAGTCAGTCGCATTAATGACTATTAATTTTGGTTTTACTCATTACCTTTTCATCCATATGCACAGGGGTGAAAGGTAATTTTTATAACTAATTTCGTCAACTTGTCATTACATTTGTGTCTCCGCCCATCTTTACAAATATTGTATGACGTTTCGAATGTACTTTGAAATAATTGTTGTATTTTTGATATACCGATGGTTTCCGTGTCCACATGCCACCTTCTTATCAAATCTTGATTGTGCATACGTACGTTCCTGTAGCCATATGCTTGCTCATATTTGACCGCCAATGGAAGGTTGTGTATCGCGTTGTGTTATGTATCGCGTTGTGTTATGTATCGCGTTGTGTTATGTATCGCGTTGTGTTATGCATCACTGAAGTTTGTATCTGCGTACCTACCATCACTGTCATTTCTCACACAAAAAGTATTTGTGATTACAAAACAGACAAGCCTACGTGTGGCGAACTCTCAACTTCGTATCATTCCTCTTACACTAACTTTTCCATCATTTTGTCATAGTACACACGCACGCACGCACGCACGCACGCACGCACCCACCCACCCACCCACCCACCCGCGCACACGCGCACAGCAATACAACACATTCCACACAATAACCATTCAACACAATAACCGTTCAACATTATAACTATTCAACACGAAACCTATTCAAATGTTCGTATAGCACACATTGAAGCAAACTAGATGATGCGAGTCGGGTAATGTGGTCAATGCATTGCGCTTCAGCTTTCAGAATATCAGTAGACAAACGTTTCTCTTTCATCGCGTAATCGTCTGCGTGAGTTGATACAGGCAAACACGTAGGACACGTAGAATACAGAGCCTGTCGTGTGCTCAGCGACTGAGCACACGACTCGCCTTATCTCCTCTGTGTTCTCCGTCGCTGCTGCAGCGATACCCTCCCGAAGTCACCTGGGTCAATGACCCACTATTGTGTAACCGCTAAGAAAACACAGTTCATAACCTCGTCGGTCGGGATTACGGGCAAACCTTCCGTAAACATTACGGGTATAAATTAATCCAGGTGTCAATTCAACGGTGAATGTTACAGGGAATCGAGTACACACTTCCGAACGTCAGATCAGATGATAAGTTGACTGGATTTCCATTGTGTGGTGTTGTACTGGTCGGACCTATAGTGATTATTGTGTTTGCAGATGTGCAGGTGGTGTGTTGTTGTTGTTGGTGGCGGTGGTGGTGATGATGATGTTGGTGATGATGATGATGATGATGATGATGATGTTGATGATAACGTTGATGATGATGATGTTGTTGTTATTGTAGTTATTATTGTTATTATTATGTTGTTGTTCTTGTTATTATCATGGCTGTTGTTGCCGTTGTTGATGTTGTTGTTGAAGTTGTTGTTCTCGCTGTTGAGCAGCTGTCCTCGAAGGGAATAATTTTGGTCAGGAACGTTTCCGTGTATGGATTCTGTTTCCGTAATTCTTACTATTTATTATTTTTGTACATCAAATAAAGTGTACACACTGTAAGCAACTGTCTACCTTTTCATTTCTCCGACGAGCAACTGTACCTGTATCAAATCAATTGGGTATATTTGGGTGTGCGTGCGTGCGTGCGTGCGTGCGTGCGTGCGTGCGTGCGTGCGTGCGTGCGTGCGTGCGTGCGTGCGTGCGTGCGTGCGTGCGTGCGTGCGTGCGTGCGTGCGTGCGTGCGTGCGTGCGTGCGTGCGTGCGTGCGTGGTATGTCTCAGATTGCTTGTATGCTTATATGACGGAATATAAACTAGGAAACTAGGCGGCCTACAACAGAGGAAAATTCCCCTACACGAGAAATATAGTCAGTAGATATGATATACATTTAACAGAGATCTGTATGTTTACACGCACTGGTGTTACAGAGGATGGTCGGTGTTTACTACTCGTGGACACTGCGCAAACAAGAACGCTGAATATTATTTCAAAGATTAGCAAAGACAGGAGCGTATATGTGGAAGCTACGACACGGCCTGTCACGGATGTTGTTGTGTTCACAGGTAACCGTGAGAAAAAACGGACAGCGCGAAGACGGGCTTAATCCGGCGCCAGTGGACGGTATCTGGTCAACAGGCCGGCCGGGTCAGAGGGCGAGGGCGGGAGGCAACTCAAACAATGCGACCACCAAGGCTGCACATCAAAGTCGCCGTGGCAGTCCGCCGTGTTGACTCAATGTGGCGTGTTCGAATCGTCGCTGAGTTGCCCAGCCCCAGTGGCCACTAGCAGCGCTAGTCGGACGACGATAATCCCTCTGTCGCTGCTACATACACCGAATCTCAACGTGTACGGGCCGTTCTTCGAGTGTCAAACAAATAACGGTGGTCTTAGCCAGTTCGCGAGAATTGGTCATTACCAGAATTAAGTGAAATATGTTAAATGTTTGTGATAATGAAATATTTATTTAATTAACATAATTATTTGAAAAAATGGAATAAAATGTTATTAAAACTATGCAAATCTCTCCCAAAACACATTACCTCATTTATAGCAAAACTACCTTGAAATGTAAATCGGTACATCAACTTTATCTTTATCGAAAACTCCGGTACTTTTCTGGGACAAAGAGCGAAAACAGAAATTAGTATAACACAAAGCCAAACATAAGTTTTAAACGCAGCTTGCTGTATGTCGCTCAGCCGCTGATACTGTAAATGGGTTCCCGTTCTCTAGAATGTTTCTCCAGCGCTGTCGAGTTGCTTATATCAATGTGCACTTCAAAGGAAGCCGTAGATCGCTAAGATCACAATTGTTGTAACTGGTAATTTGAACACTTCGCGTGTTGCCACCGAGAAGAACCGCCACTCGGTGGCTTGTGTTGTTTTGGGCAGTGGAACCTTAGTTTCCGGAATCCCTGGGCCAATTGAGTTTCATATTTAAAACGAAATTGTCTGTGTGACGTTCTGAAGTTTTAACTGAGGTCAAGAGTTAAACAGAGATTAATCGCCACCATTATTGGGTGCAACTAGGGCAAATGAAACGGGCTCAACACAATTTGAGAATATGCGAATACGGCCAATGTGACAAACTGCATGAAACAAATAGGCACCCACATACACAGATAAAACACACCGACAAACAACAAGACACGCCACGAACACACGGCAACAAAACACACAAGCGTGCGCACATATACGCACGCGCGCATGTGTCTTATTTGAGTTGTGTCGCAAGGGACACTTCAATGATTCTTAAAGTCAACCCGAAACAGGTACACGATCCTGCAACAACCGCTGTGGATATCCGTTTACGTCCCAGTAGAATTAGACACAAGTGCACAACACTTGTAACTCTTTGAAACTGTTAATCCTGACTTCCTACAGGACTCCAGCGATCGGAAGTTAACAACCGTTGTTGTGGCGTGATTACAGTCAACCAATTAGGCTCGGCCGTAGAGGGTGGCTTGACCGATGAAAGCGACGACCGCCGACGGCCGACTGTACACGGCCAGTTCCCCGCCCCCTGATCTGCGTCACCGCCAGCCGGAAGTGATTAATGGCGGTAATTGTGACCTCGATATCAATGCAAATGAAGGAAATTCAACGACAGTTAAAGACCTTTCTTTCCCGACAGGAAAATACGCGATAGCACATTACGTTTACAGGCCTTGATTTTATTTTATTTATTGATAATTTATAATAATGCTCTTTAATTCATTAATTTAATTCCATGTATACTTTTAGTTATATGACCATAGTTTAATTTATTATTTTATTGATTTAATTCCATATATACTTTTAGTTGTATAGCCCTTAATTTAATTTAATTTATTATTTTAACTATTTCATTCAATGTATACTTTTAGTTGTGTTGCCCTGATAGGAAACATATATATATATATATATATATATATATATATATATATATATATATATATATATATATATATATATATATATATATATATATATATATAATGTTATCATATACATGTATATGCGGAAATCGTTTCTGATTACTGAGCTACTGCAGAGGTATTGCATCGCTTTCCAGCGTATGATCACAGTGTTTAACATAAATGTCACAAACTGGTGGACGAATGAGATCTCGGTTGAACGAAATGCTCATTTAACGATGGAGTTTATTTACCCAGCGTTCCCCGTCATTTTTATGTGAACTTATCTAAATCTCTAGATCGCAGTTATTTTGCTGCCCGGATAGTTATCACTGAGAGTATTTCCTAGCCTTTATTTTTATGTTTTGACGTAAGCCAATTTTCGAACGCCGATTTTGTGCATTTGGAACCGGTCTACATATTTGGTGATGCCACGCGCTATGCATGGACATGAATCCGTGTTATCCCACAATAAAGATGCGTTTCAGCTATATCGAAATGCATTACATGGATGTAATGTTTGCAAAAGACCGGGGGCGGGGAGTAATTGTGACTTGCCACCTGTATTAGCGAGAGAAAAATGAGTATGTTCTGCGGCTCACGAATCAGGTTAATTGATGGTGAAATGTGTGACGGGTGACGAGTGTGAGTAATCTGCGTAAAGTAAAGAGTACTTTTGATATAATCATCGACCGGATTGACTTTGATCGTTAGAACGGGTAACATGCAAAAGCGTGAATAGCTTCAGTTAGATCGCAAAATATCAGCACCGCACAAACGAGCCAGCATGTCATTGTCGATATTAGATAGGTTCGATTTTGCGCGAAATCATTATGAGACGAGACGAAAAAAATCGAATTAAGCTGGCAGCTTTAATTATATATGTTCACGTTTTCTGATCAAAAGCAGCGGATTTTCATGGACGACAAATAGTGACAGATTTTATGTGCCGAGTCAAATTCATCAACAATCAAAACAATGTCCATTATAGGGACGGTGACAATTTGCCAGTGTGGCCATAACTTCGTTCACTAAAACTGATCTCTCGTAGGACACCTCACCCAAACGTCCCGTCAATTTCTCTCCATGGTTCCTAGCAACACTTTGCTAGAGTCTGTCTTCTACAAGCGCTGCTGTCACGTCAAGACGGCCTGTAGAACAGTTGTTGTCAACGATCATGATGTTTGTGTCCCTTGGCGGGCCTCGGCTTGGTTGTCAGACAGCTTCTGCCGTCGGGACGGCATCATCAGCGCTCGACGGGGCGTCGTGGGATTAATCAGGTCTCTATCGGTGCTGATATCACGTCGCTGCGTGGTATCGGTCGGCAATCTGCCCCGGCCAGCCAGTTATAAACTAATAAACTCGACATGTGAACCTGCGTGCATATATGGTGTGTTCGTGTACACGTGTGTTTACGCATGTATGTATGCATGTATGTATGTATGTATGTATGTATGTATGTTGTATGTATGTATGTATGTATGTATGTATGTATGTATGTATGTATGTATGTATGTATGTATGTATGTATGTATGTTGTATGTATGTATGTATGTATGCATGCATGTATGTATGTATGTATGTATATATATATATATATATATATATATATATATATATATATATACATACATACATACATACGTTATATATATATATATATATATATATATATATATATATATATATATATATATATATATATATATATATATATATATATATATATATATATATATATATATATATATATATATATATATATATATATATATATATATATATATATGTATGTATATATATATATATATATGTGTGTGTGAGTGTGTGTGTGCGCGTGCGTGCGTGCGTGCGTGCGTGCGTGCGTGCGTGCGTGCGTGCGTGCGTGCGTGCGTATACGTTCGTGATTTACGGTGCATACACGTACGCATACTACAATTGTGTTACTTGAATTTATTTTGTCCATTTATTTTGTATTATTTATTTTGTCTAAATATCTCGAAGATGGCGCGTGTAAAGTTGGATTACACGCGTTAATCCTAACGCAAGAAGCGCGGCGAGTCTGGGCAGCGAGTCCCGGCGAGAATGCTGTCAGTCCAGGAAGACGTTTAATGTGTATTCAAACTTGTGTTGCGCGGTGAGTCTGGGCAGCGCCTGAGAGACCTTCCCGCTCCCAGTCGAGACAATTACGGAGCTAATCGACGTGGCGTGTTACGCGATGTTTCCTATCAGCCAAGCTACTTTACATGAAATCTGAATTTTACAGCGCCGATGGGAACCTACTAGAACAGCGCTGATGACGATCTTATCGCCGCAATGATGCGCTTCTATTGTTTATCTGACGCTGGTGATCACAGCCAGCGTTCGTTGCGCCAAGAGCAACGCACGTGGGAATTCTTCGCACAGTTTCTGTCAGTGCAACTGCCTAGTGTTTTATGAAACATGGGGAATAACTGGTACATGTGATTAATGATTGACTCCGGATCGGATATTCGCGTAGAACAAATCGTGGTGGCGAGTTGAACATAATGGAATGTGTTGTGCCTTATAAAGCAAACGTATGTATTAGTTTACAACGTGACATGTAAAGCTCCCTCCGCATTTCGTTTTGTCCATCTCGAATCAGGTTTGTTGTTGTTCAGATATGTTGTGTGCGAATAGTTTGCGCAGTCAACTCAATAAAATAATGCGTACCTCCCCCCTCCATACTCCCCCCTCCCTACCTCCTCCCTCTAAACCAAATGTAAGATTATTTAATAATAATTGTGTTGTTGGTGACTGTGCGTAACGTTAAATGCATTCGATGATTATGTTGTCGACGTTACAGTTTCGTACGGACTGCTTGGTAGCCGCTCTCTTCACTTGCCGGAGACACGGGTTAACGGTAAACGACGGGGGCAGTACATCGGGCGGTGTGTCGGGCGGCAGGTCGGGCAGTGTGTCGGGCGGCAGGTCGGGCGGTGAGTATTCAACCCCTGAAGGAGAAATACACCGCGGTTAAGTCGACATACCAAATATTGACGTCGGTCCTTCGTTATAGCTCGAGTCGCCACCAGCACAAACCGTCGTAAGTGATTACGCGGTAATAGGGGTGTAGGGCACCATTAATTACACAGTTGCTACAACAGAAGTTTGCACAAGAACCGCCAAGCTCGGGTTGGATAAACCACAACCGGCTTTAGTGGCGCTGACAAAGCCGTGTTTACTTACACTCGACTTGACGGAGGTATATCGATCGGGTGGTACACGAACAGTGTATACGGTATAGTGACTTCAAACAATGCGTAGGGTTATTGCATACGTGTCAACAGTACTGATTTCGGGCGGGAAATGCGGCTTTTCCCCGCTTTTTGGACGAAATGCTTTTTGTAATACCCCAACACATTTTTTTATCGATAGTAAAATCGATCCATTTGTTGCACACACGACTGTTATTTCTCTGGTCTCAAGTTATATCACATTTCCTCATGCATACGTTTAAAGTGAACGAGAACGTCAGATCACAATGGCGACCCGCAAACACAACACGTGTGATTCCACTAAATACGACGGAAGTTGAGCGGAGGAGGAAGTTTCCAGCTTTTTCACGAGCAGATGTTTTATCACAAGCGCATTATCTTTCGCGAACTTTAACTCGCCCATGCATGCGTCAACCCGATCTGGGTTAAACGCATGATTTCATCGATATTTTAACTGTTCTAGATAAACATATCGTATATGCTACTGGTGCCATCTTCAGCACAGTAGGTCCAACTTGTCTGTTTAGTCGTGTTGACTTGGTACTGGTTGTTTAGAACTTGTTTAACTTGTTGTGGTTCTGTGATGCTGGTTATTTTTGTTACTGCCCGGGAAAACATTTTATTGTCCGGGGAGAATAGAAGAATTTGTAACAGCTCTTGCTGTTGTGAGTGATATTTAAAGTTTTGCAATAGGGATGCTGTGATTGACGCTGGATGGACTTGCTTTGTGGGATATGATATGGTTAGACGTCTGTTTGCTCTTCTGCACATGGCTGCGGTTTATAAAGCAAACAATTAATCAGAACTATTAAAAGCTAACGTTAAAAGCCAGCAATTTCGCGACAGACTTCAGAAGCACACAATGTACCTAGCGCTTCAAATATAGAATGCATGCAGTATCAACGATATTGTCCATCACGTAACGCGTGAAGTTTGCGTATGTCGAGGCGGAAAGTGTCGTGGATGCGGTTTGTGCGCATGTCTGTTTCCATAGTAAACGCTCGAGGACGAGGCTTCAACGTCTTCATGAGAAAAAAACGGAGACCTGGCGATCGTCGCCAACATGAGAACGAGCGAGCCGAGACACTATTATGCAGTGAGCAGTGCACTACACCGTACGTGATCAACGCACGGTAGTCAAAATGTTCTTGATACGAAATGCACAGGGATTGCAATTCTCTATTTGCATAATAATAATGATAATAATGATAGTAATAATAATATAATTTGCTATCATTTGTCCGTAGAATATATATATTTAATTTGGAGCGATTTGTGTACGTCGCTATATTCTAATATGACGGAAAATCACTAATCGCCAATAACTCAAGAAAAGAAAGAAAACACCTAAGTCTTAGAACAACCATAGGTAAAATTGTGGTGAAATGGATGCTTTAAGCTTAAAGGCAGAATTACCTGGATAACACACCTTTTCAAAGATGATAGACAAAATTAATTGCATCACATTTCTTAACTATGAGACATTCAGTGTCAAACACGAAGTGTTCGTTGTCACGAAATCATGTGAAAAAACTAGCACTACATACAGCGTGCACCAGCCAAGTAACGAATCCCACGAATGCATTTGACGAACATTTTGCATGTGGAAGCCCTTAATAAAGTAGCTATTGCTGTGGAGGAATTAAGTCTTGTCGGCAGCATTGGTGACTCCTCGTCTCACAGATTTGGAAATATAAAAATAGTTTCAGTTAAAAAAATTTATTTCGAGCATCTTTCCTTTCCTTACCTAGCCTATATTAGTATTGTTCTATTTATGAACTGCATACCTTGGCTTTCCGTTCTTAGGGTAGCAGGTTGCACAAGTAGCAAGGTTGCACTGCCCTTATCAAGCCCCGGACGCAGTTGGTCGCTACCCAGGGTCGCTACCCAGGGTCCCTACCCAGGGTCCCTACCCAGGGTCCCTACCCAGGGTCCCTACCCAGGGTCCCTACCCAGGGTCCCTACCCAGGGTCCCTACCCAGGTTGTTGAAATTTCGTGTCGCAACCCATACAGGTAAGGGAACTGTTCTAATATTATTATGCCGCGCCTTGCTCATTTTAAAGTTGTATCTTCCTGAATCATGTGCGAAGCATCAGCCGTGACGTCAGCGGACATATATGAAAGAGTACTGGACAAAAACAAAGGGCATTTCTGTAACTGCTGTTGTAGATATGGGTATCCCCACAACTGCTGTTGTAGATATGGGTATCCCCACAACTGCTGTTGTAGATATGGGTATCCCCACAACTGCTGTTGTAGATATGGGTATCCCCACAACTGCTGTTGTAGATATGGGTATCCCCACAACTGCTGTTGTAGATATGGGTATCCCCACAACTGCTGTTGTAGATATGGGTATCCCCACAACTGCTGTTGTAGATATGGGTATCCCCACAACTGCTGTTGTAGATATGGGTATCCCCACAACTGCTGTTGTAGATATGGGTATCCCCACAACTGCTGTTGTAGATTTGAATATCCCCACAACTGCGATTACACATTCTACCTTTTAGTTTGCTAATTCTTAACTTATATTTGCTTTTCAGATAATATGGTAGCAGGCTGGTATACAGTCCAGGGTGTGACCGTCCCTGCCCTTAACTAGCCCCGGGCACAGCTGACCCGGCTGCCAGTAACTGCATGGAAAGAGTCCCAACCCAGCGTCACGGGACAGGTGGGACCCAGAAGAGGACAGAGAAGAGGACGTAGAAGAGGGCGCAGAAGAGGACACCGAAGAGGACACAGAAGGGGACCCAGAAGAGGACACTGGAGAGGACGCAAAAGAAAGTGCAGAAGAGGACGCATAAGAGGACAGAGGATGACACAGAAGAGGACACGTCGCAACTAATGCAGGTAGGGTAACAGTTGTAATATTGTGATGCTATTCTTTGCTCAGTTTAAATTTGGTCTGCTTTCTGTTTGCATGTGCGAATCATCAGCCGTGACTGTGACCGTGACTTGAGCGGATACCAGAAGAAGGAGTATTGATCAAAACTTATATATTCTACTTTTTATCTTTTTCATTCTTAATTTCTGCATTTGCCTTTCTGGCAGAAGGTATGCAGTCCAGGGTGTGGTCGTCCATGCTCTTTGATATCCCCGGACGTAGTTCACCCTGAAAAGGTCCCTACGAGTGTTTCGGATTAGGTTGTTGACAAATTCATGTCGTTAACTTTGCAGGTAACAACGATTCCGATATTTGTATAGCTACACCTTGTTGTATAGCTATACCTTGTTGTATAGCTATACCTTGTTGAACTTGTCTGCGTTTTTGTTCATGAATTAAGGTTGTAGATTGGAAAAGGTATGCCGTCGTCACTGCCGTCGTCACTGCCGTCGTCACTGCCGTCGTCACTGCCGTCGTCACTGCCGTCGTCACTGCCGTCGTCACTGCCGTCGTCACTGCCGTCGTCACTGCCGTCGTCACTGCCGTCGTCACTGCCGCCGTCACTGCCGCCGTCACTGCCGCCGTCACTGCCGCCGTCACTGCCGTCGTCACTGCCGTCGTCACTGCCGTCGTCACTGCCGTCGTCACTGCCGTCGTCACTGCCGTCGTCACTGCCGTCGTCACTGCCGTCGTCACTGCCGCCGTCACTGCCGTCGTCACTGCCGTCGTCACTGCCGTCGTCACTGCCGTGACCGAGCGCGTGATAAGGACGTGTTTGTGCAGCAGACTTTGAAGGGCACGGATATTGTGTTGGCATATTTAACTGTTCTGTGTTTTCTTTCACGCATTAAGGTGGCAGATTGCAAAAAGTCTGAAGTTGATCCAAATGCATGAATATATATATATATATATATATATATATATATATATATATATATATATATATATATATATATATATATACATATATACATATATACATATATATATATATATATATATATATATATATATATATATATATATATATATATATATATACATATATACCTATATACATATATATATATATATATATATATATATATATATATATATATATATATATATATATATATATATATATATATATATATATATATATATATATATATATATATATATATATATATGTATATATGTATATATGTATATATATATATATATATATATATATATATATATATATATATATATATATATATATATATATATATATATATATATATATATATATGTGTGTGTGTATATATATATATATACGTGTGTGTGTCCTTGTCATCATAACATTTGCTGGGATATTGGCGTGAGACGCAACTTAACACAAAGCGAGACAGCATACATATGTGACGTACGGGTTATATACAATTGTGCTACAGAGGTTACTAGATGTATTATTTATTTTTCTATTTATATGTAATGGAACTGGTAATGCTATATTATTAAAATAGTTTAGCTGCATAAGTGAATACAAATGCACGATGCATTAAGCGCAGTACGACTTTTGATTAAAAAGAGGAAATCTTTGTCTGAGACATTGCGGTAAAGAACCGTTCCGGTGGTCAAGTACATTAGTTATTTAAGATACTGGTCATCTTATGGATATTTCAAACAGTTGATGCACCCGTTTGATTAATATTAATACAATTAAAACACATTAACTACATAGGCGTCAACATGACTGAGGAGGAAAATGTGTCTTGCTTTTCCGTGAGCACTTTCCCACTTTTCCGTGAGCAGATGTTGACATAAGTTACTGTAATTAGTCGATTGGATTCATATTGCGTAATTGCTACGACATATCGACCCTTACAATGAAATACAGTGTACTCCGTTAAAAATCATGAATATCATTCCAGTGGTTTACACAGATTGTGTTCTAAAAGTGGGAGATGCTGGTCATTTCTCCAGTTCACTGGTCGTTGACGTTGACATGGGTGCATAGTCCCTAAACCAGGAGTTTTGTTTTCCTTTAAATTATTCCGTCCCAGTCAACATATTTAATCATGCTAAGCGACCGATTATGTTATCCGTCAATCTGTTAAGCTCGGTCCACTGTACGATATATCGATATCTTGTCATTGAGAAACAATGTGGCCGAGGCAACGCTAAAGAGACCCAGAGCGGTGATTGACCTAGGACGCCTTCTACTTCGACTTCGGCTTCTGGTCGGACGCGGCTCTTTTAACCTTCCGTGTGATGGTTATCTTTACGTGTAATGGTCAACCTTACGTTTGATGGTCATTCTTCCACTTCGTGTTGTTGCCATCTTAACAAAATACTACCGAAGGAGAACAATGTTAATCCACTGTTTATTCTATATTGTTTTACTGTATAGACTGAAACGCAAATAAAATTGTCACTGTATATCTACAGCTGAAACAGCGGAAGTGTCTTTCGCCTTGGCAGATAGAATTATACACGTTCTGCCACACGAATGAGGAACTGTGCTTTCGCGATTGTGTGCATTGTGCAAAACAAGAACACAACGATGTCAACACATAGGATGAAACAGCTTCAAAAATTGTCACCACCAAGAATACCTTGTTTCCCTACTTTCTGGTTAGTGGTCCATCACCACCGCCATCTTCACCATCTTCACGTTCATCGCCACCACCACCACCACCACCACCACCACCACCACCACCACCACCACCACCACCACCACCACCACCACCACCACCACCACCACCACCACCACCACCACCACCACCACCACCACCACCACCACCACCACCACCACCACCACCACCACCACCACCACCACCACCACCACCACCACCACCACCACCACCACCACCACCACCACCACCACCACCACCACCACCACCACCACCACCACCACCACCACCACCACCACCACCACCGGTATCATCACCACCACAACACCAAGGTATACGAGGTTTGTTCAACAAAGTTCAAAGGAAACGACGGCGCCACCATACGGACAAACCTGCAACCACTCGGAGTCGTGTCTCTACAAGCCCCAGAGGGCGGTACTGTTTAATTAACATTTCACCCTGACCCAATATATTAGTACATATATTTTAAAATATAAAACACACTTTTCAATTTGAGCACCACATAGATAATATATAGATAATAGATAATAGTGTGTGTAGTTAGTTAACATTTATTATCAAAACTAATTGTTAAAATTTTAAGTTAGTAATCCAGAAAATATCCAACAAATCTACCCATAAATAAATCCAGTCAGTGGTGCCTTCTGACGCTAGCAATCAAACCATGCGTTTTTGGCCAGACTCTATTATAAAGTCGGCTACAGACCCTATTAAAGCGAGACTTGCGAATGTCGTGCTTTTTTCGATGACAAATGTATTTCCACCAGGGGTCGCCACCACACGGGAGAACACTGATAATTCGGTGAAGAGTCAGTCTTTTTTCATAATTGCCCGATTGCTTTATATGACTCTGTAGTGTGTTTAAGAATATATAAACAAATATTATTACATGTATGTTTATTGCCATTTACTCCAGGTCAATGCAAAATGGCGCTGCAGTCTGTTTTGAATACAGCGGTGCTGTAGAATGGCGCTGCAGTCTGTTTTGAATACAGCGGTGCTGTAGAATGGCGCTGCAGTCTGTTTTGAATACAGCGGTGCTGTAGAATGCAATGTAGGGAAGTGGAATTGTAAGGTAACAGTTAAAACTATGGAGTTTTCGGATTTTTGGGACTGACACATGACAATATGCCGCTGAGAAATCATTAATTGGTTAATCCACCAAATAACCTGAACGATTCTTTATAGTGTTGGCCTATTAGAAAACTATGTATTATTTAAAGCCAGGTCTGTAGTTATATTGAAAATATTGAAGAAACTATCTGGGTGTATTTTATGGCGGTGCTGCTTGTTTGAAGAACATTTTCATCTTTGTTTGATTGTTTGATTGCGTGCGATCGGCTTTTACTTTTACTTTTACTTTCTGTTTGAAAACGGTGTTTTTGCTCGGTGGGTTGTGGATTCCTACTTGTTTCCTTATATAGCTGGTACGATTCGATAAGAATTAATTGGTCATAGCTACATTTCTCCCAAACTCTTGGAATATAAAGAAATTCACATTTATTTACGAAACTACAATACATTCAACACATATCTTGTAACTCAATATCATGCTGGAATAAAGACTCAGAAACGTTTCAATTAATTCAGAAGATGACATAATATAGCATTTTATATATTAAACAGAAGAATCTACATTTAATGCTGCTAAAACAGTTGTGTACGTTACTACAATACATGCAACACACATCTTGTAACACAATATCATGCTGATCTCAAGAATGAAGACTCGGAAACGTTTCAATTCATTCAGAAGAATACAAATATAGCATTTTATATATTAAACAGAAGAATCTACATTTAATGCTGCTAAAACAGTTGTGTACGTTACTACAATACATGCAACACACTTGTAACATAACATCATGCTGATCTCAAGAATGAAGACTCGGAAACGTTTCAATTCATTCAGAACAATACAAATATAGCATTTTATACATATTAAACCGAGGAATCTACACTTAATGCTGCTAAGACGTTAACGTGTCCACTAGCTGCATGGCAATGGGGTGCCAGATTGTTCTTCCTTTGAGATTCACGGAGCCATCGGTGTCACGTGGAAGTAGTTGGGTTTGCACGGGGCCTGGTCACTCCAATGACCGTCTGGCTGGCACACGGCCGCCTGTGACCGGGTGGAAGCGTAGCCTCCCATGCACGTGTAGAAGGTCAAGTCGAACAGCGACTCCCCCGTGGACGATCCCATCTTGCCGTTGTTCACCGCGGTCAAAGACCCGCACGATATTTCTGCAAGAACGGGACACACACTATTGGGAGGGTAGAATGTGCTGAGGTACTCGAAACAGCGGTTACACGACAGACGGACGCATGAGCTCCTTTGTGTTTTTTCGTTTCCTTTCGTTTGTAATACAACCACTGATCCAGGTTTACGTTTGTTCACAATTGACGTATGGTGGATTAACCAATTTGCGTTATTCTGCGGAACTGTACCAAATCTGTAGGTTGTGCAATAACCAATTTGATTCAGTCTATCTGTGTCGAAACCCCCACATAATCATACACAGTGAGTTTGCAGTATCTACAAAACTACACATTCCCTCCAAAACAATGTTTTATTCTAAAGCGTAAAGAATGATACAATTGACGTTAAAAACATTAATAATTAGTTGGGATATTCAGATTTTTCGTCAACTTAGCGCAGAGAGTTGCGATAAGAAAGGATTTAGCGAGTACGAGTAAACAGCAACACGTCGATAATAAAGGATACAACGAGCATGAGCAAACAGCAACACGTTGATAACAATTGACTTATATGCTATACCATTATGAAAAATTTTCTTAACCAAAGTGCAACTCAAGAGTAGCCCTGATGTTAGTTCAGTTTCTAATGTAATTGCAATTTTTCACATCTGTTTTCAACCCACTTCGCCACATTGACAACTCTCTAGTGACCTGGGTATACAGTTGAACAACGTAGAAGATCTAGAAGGCATGGAATCGCTTTGGTAAAAGGTTACTGGAGAAAGTAACCACGGACTGTGTAATTGTTAGCAGCAAAATTGTTTTTAAATGTTACTTGTGGATATCCGATACGACCCGTATCATATATCATTAATTAACCACTGTGGGCTCTCGATAAGCCAAAGGCTCCGTATCCACATGTCATCTGTAACTTGCAACTTTAATATTATAATTAGTCTAAAGATAAGCATACATTATCATTTAAACGACAATCTTGTTAACTTTGGTTCTGAATGTTTTCCTTGGAGACGCACCTTCATCACAATCCTGTCCGTTGTATCCCCGCTTACAGTCGCACAAGTAGAGCATGGCCCCGGTCGGAATGCAGCGACCTCTGCCTGAGCACTCGTTCTCGCCCGAACAACTCGGCCGATTCGTATCAGATCGTTGCCCTGGAACAATCAAATACACACTGAATCAATTACGTTATGTACTAGTACAACCGGCGGCAATTTGAGAGAACATGAGCCATCTACTGTTTAAATACAGTCATGCCCCGTCCTCTGTGGTGGGGGTCGGCTGGTTCGTTCGAATCATCTTTTGAGAGAATTATTTTTAACTGTACAATTTTTCAGAAATCATCGCAGAAATGCCCGGCTGATTGTGTACGCTCGAACTCAGTTTCCAAAAACCTGAAACCAGGCCTGACGATGATGTTGTTTCTTCCGTGCATATGGTAATCTGTGTATACACAGTGTCTGTCGTAAATTGTTAAAACACATATTATTTCTATTTGCATTGATATTTTGATGGCACACATTTCTTACAACGGCAATTACATAAGTATACAGACAATAAAATAGTTATATGTTCACATAAGTATACAGACAATAAAATAGTTATATGTTCACATAAGTATACAGACAATAAAATAGTTATATGTTCACATAAGTATACAGACAATAAAATAGTTATATGTTCACATAAGTATACAGACAATAAAATAGTTATATTTTCACATAAGTACACAGACAATAAAATAGTTATATGTTCACATAAGTATATAGACAATAAAATAGTTATATGTTCACATAAGTATACAGACAATAAAATAGTTATATGTCATACATTATAAGTTGTGGATGTTCAGAAAGAACGTGGTTGTTCAACATACAATTAATGACTGACTTAATTAATGTGTGTGTGCGTGGTTGCGTGTGTATGCGTGTGTATATAACATAGTGATAGCACGCCCACCTTCGCAGACGACCCGGATGCCGTTGTCTATGGTGAATTGACCGCCGAATGGGACGACCCACGAATGAACGATGAACTCGGGTCTGAAGGCGTTGTCGACAACGAACATGTAGCCCGATCCCTGCCCCACCTCGGTTCCGATCATCCACATGCCTTGGTAGAAATACATAAAGGTGTTCTCGCTCTCGACATGCCGGTACACTGGACGTAACTGGTATGTGGTCTTGGTCAGCTCGTAGCTGCCCATTTGATTCAGGTACCGTCGGTTTCTCGCATTGAGACCGCCGATGACGATTCTTCCGGAGCTACACGCAACGAACGTTTTCTTGACGCACACAGCCTTGAATCGCTTCACTGGCGTCCACGGCGACTCTCCTCTCCTCACTTGCCACTGCTCAGTCACCAGTTCCGGAAGTTCCGCGTCGCTGCTCACGCGCATGCTCAAACCGGTCCCGCTGGTGTCCGGTCCGATTACCCAGAACCCGTTCGGTACATCGGCAGCCCCGTTGATGTCGGCGATGACGTAATACAAGTAGCTGTCGTCCTGTTCGTGTCGGAAGACCGGGCGTTCATCTTTCAAGTAGTCCTGTTTCACGTAAATCCCGTTAACTTGGACGAGGTCGAGAAACGTTTCGTCGATGCTACCGACGAACACCCGTCCGCTGGGGCAGGCATTCGCTGGAAATAAACAAAATAGTTGTCGTTAATGCAATTGTCATTACAAATGCTGAACTGAGGGGTGTGGCAGGAAGTGGGAGGTGGGGGTTGGTCCTAAAATTGGTGGATGGTGGACTCTGAAAAAAGGTGGGAAGTTGTCCCCCCCCCCGAAAAAAAGGTGGGAGATGGGAGATTGGCTAGCAAAATAGGTGGGTATTGGGAGGTTGATACCCCTGCCACACCCTTCAGTGTTAACACAACTAATCATCTCACTACAAATACTACTAATAACTCTTGTAGTGAATATGATAATTAATAATTATTATCGTCTTCATCAATCAATTATCATCACCATTGCGTCATCACATTATCATCAGCCATCATTAGCAACACGATTATAAATAAAACAAATCATCATGGGTATCGTGGAAACAGTCAACGACCGTGCAGACAAAGATGGTTCTAGATAGTCCAATTTAGTTCTAGTGTCCCGGCGTCAGCCAGTGTCCGGGGGTCAGCCGGTATCCCGGGGTAAGCCAGTGTCCTTGGGTCAGCCAGTGTCCCTGGGTCAGCCAGTGTCCCGGGATCGGCCAGCGCCATCAGGTATCACCGCTGCTATTAGGCCCTGTCGCATCGAGCGTTCCGTTGTACTATTTAATTATATGCGCAACCCAAGTTCTTCATTTATTGATGAAATATTTAGCTATTTTTTCTGCCTCATCGACTGCGACAAACAAGTTTCAACCGGACATATTTTTAAGAACCATCTTACTATAGTCGGGCTATGCGTGTTTTCTACGAGTGTTCCAAGTTACGTCAACCGTCCACTGCACAATTGCAATGACGTAACACGTCGTAAGCAACATTGACGTTACTCAATCAACCATTCGTTTATACAAATCGATATGTTTAGTGGCGCCACTGTTGTGGAGTGTGTTGTGGCGGTTTACGTAACTATCCCGTTATCCCGTACGGGGATTGCTATTTTTTTTGCTAATTTGCATAATCAGAAAAATAATACAGTTTTGAGAAGAAAACATAACGCAATGGTTGTTTGTGTAAACCCGTAACGTAGACATCGCCAACTGCGCAGCAATCAGGGCGCTGTGTAGCTTCAATTTCTGCTATTGACAGTGAGAAAAACGTGTGTTATTTGAAGCGAGCGAACGTGGGTCTCGTGTTGTGAACTGGTGCATGATTTATGGTTCTATCAACCGCCCGGGTCCGCCATCCGCCGCTAGGCTAATTGATAACAGTAATAACAAAACAGGGCCGCTTTAACAACTTGATGCGAGCGGTGGCAGCAGCGAGGTTGACCTGAATGCCAGGGATGTATGACGGTATAAGCGAGACCAGTTAACATACCTGTGTGCAACCAATCACCACTGCCAGTAATTGTTATACGGTTGAGCCAGCCACGGCAGCGTTGGAGGAAACACGCTGCGGTGGACGATAGGGGCTGTGCAATTCGTTATTTACTTAGTGGTGACTCAACCGAAATGGTTTGATAAATGTGTGCATGATTATAGCATGTAGCGGTCAATACTATAACTACATAATTATATAATTTATGAAGCCGGGTCGGTTGGTGGGTCGATCGCAATTCCCATAATATGTGCTAGTACGGGACGCGTGCCTAATATTATGCATTAAAACCAGAACACAACGTATGATTAATCATAATCTAAAGTTGCCTGTGGCACATTAGCAACGATCACATAGAGCTGACCCGTATCCCAAACTCCCCACGACTCAGTGCTGCCTTTCCATTCTGCGGCAACCGAGTGTAGCGATTGACGTACACACGAACGCAGAATAAAATGGTCAATGAATCTCATAGATTAGTTCACTAGAGCTATTTCATAAACTCTGGAACGTTGGAGCAATATATGTTTGATTTGTGTAGCCATTTACGAAATCATTAAACTAAAAAAGACGAGCTGTAGCCGGCGGATGTTTTCGTAAGTTGATGAACGGCACACGCCCATCTGAACAGCATTGCAGAAAGCTTTTATTACAAAATTAATTTACTATCGATCGTGCATAAATGATAACAATTGAGGAATTCGTAAACAACAGTGAATGGAAACAGCCAATCTAAATGTGTTCTTCATATTCGTAGTTTGACATCAAGTATTATCCGAAATATCTTATTAATATGAGTGCTCCCGTAGCCGGCGGATGTTTCGAGTAATTAATATATACAGTGTTCTCTAAATGTAAGCAAAGTTTCCTTTCCTTCGGTAGACGCATAATCCGGCACATAAATCGAATTTATGTAGATAATCTAATTTACCAAAGCATTGTATCTTATTGTCGTTAGGCGGTGCTGGCCGTAATATTCCTGAATAATTAATATAATGAGCATTATAGAACGCATTGGAAACACGTCTCAAGAGAGAAAGCTTCATCGTACAAAATATATAATTTAAATTGGCGGAAACAAACATAATCCCCAATTGTCAACCACAAGAAAAAATAATTATGTGAAAATAATATTTGGGTAATTTTTAACACAAGCGGGGGCAACCTCCGGGCTGTTTCCTCTGGCCAGTTGCTCCCACTCATTTGCCCAAATATAGTTTACGTTATCATGCACAAGTCACTATAATGATAGCCACGAGTTTGTTTGTGGAACATAGCAGTTAATACTATTATTAAAAATACTACAACTATTAATAACTATTATTTTAACGATGGCAATACAGTCAAACCTACTGTGGCGACCACCTGCATTAAGATACCACCTGCCTTAAGAGACCACCTGCATTAAGAGACCACCTGCATTAAGAGACCACCTGTCGTTAACGACCACAGTCAACTTCCCCCGAAGTACCACCTGTGTTAAGCGACCTTCTAAACAACCACTTTTCGACCATCCATTGGGCAGTCACTTAAGACAGGTTTTATTGAACTTAAAGATGATGACGACGGAGTACAATCAAGAAGATGAAGATGATGAAAATGTAACATAACATATCAGTAACATACTTACTGTACATTTCGTCCCTTACTAGTACGTTATTTACTAATATACAGCATCACATTACTCACCAGCAACGTGTAGTGTCAACACAACCAAAACACCAAACACGAGGTTCGTCATCTCTGAAAGTTGTCCTCAACGTGACAGTCTGCGAGCGTCCGTACAGTCGTTGGTATGCAGCCTTGCTGCGAACAGAGGCTCGTTTTATTGGCCTAGCCATGTCACGACCCCCCCCCCCCCCACCACCACCGCGGCCCGACTCTCGGGCGCCAGTTCCGGATTGACTGTGACGTCTGTCAATATGTCACATGACAGTATTTCCGCCAAGCAGGATCGAGATGGCTGTATCACTGTTATTAACATAATGGTTTCTCCCCAGTAATAACATTATGCACAATGTGTGCAGTTAAGCAGATCTATCGGAGTTAAGGGAACGCTTTCCCTTGCAGGCGCAGGCTCTAGCCGGAGATACGGGGGTCAGTGGGGCTGGTTTGATCCGCTACGGCTGCGGTCTCGTGACACTGTCAGCTGAGTGTGCCTAACTATGCTTCTAGGTCATTCCACCACATTCAGTGCCGATCCACGATCGCTCATTCTGAGTGCGTCAAAGTCACAAGAGTTTGGTTTCTCACTTCAGTGACCGTATGAAACACCAAGACAAATGTATGTGTGTATAACCACTGCAGCCAAGCCTACTGGACGACTCAGCAAGTATCTGTGATTGGTGCGACCCGGACATCCGCGCAGAAGACATTCCTCGTTTATCATATTCATGAACAGATAAATAATCTACGCACCCCCATTCTATACGTTCGACACGGTGACCGTTAGTCATGTCGGAATAATGTTAATTGTAATTAGACTCACCAGAATGTGGTCATATTAGACAAGTGTGGAATCAATATTATGCTAATTTACCTATCGGCAGAGCAAATAAAATTCAAAATCAAACAACTGATTTCTGATACAGACGAACCAGATATATTAAGTTCATAAGAAATGAGAACAATCAAACAAATGAGAAACGACGAAACCCAAGGATTTGGCGATATTCCTGCAACATTATAACATTTACGTTAATCATGTTTCCCAGTCCTGAAAAGATCATAAGTCAGACGACTGGACAAAAGCATTTTGCCATTATCGAACAGTGGAAAGAGGAGTGAATGTAAAAATAACAGGATGCTATTATTCTTGACGTTAGCATGTCAGCGAAACATTGTTTACATGATCGTGGTAACAAGTAGACAATAAACGAAGCACACACTTTGTTTACACATTGTTTACACATTGTTTACATGATCGTGGTAACAAGTAGACAATAAACGAAGCACACACTTTGTTTACACATTGTTTACACATTGTTTACATGATCGTGGTAACAAGTAGACAATAAACGAAGCACACACTTTGTTTACACATTGTTTACACATTGTTTACATGATCGTGGTAACAAGTAGACAATAAACGAAGCACACACTTTGCGAAGGAAGATCAACTATATGTCATATGAAATATAAATGAGACGACTGGTGAATTCCGTCACCTTGCAGGCATTTGTGTTTGCGTTTGGCGTTTGGCTGCGTACAACTTGATGACATTACGGAATAGTTTACTTGTGAAAACATAGCCATTGCGATAGATCACTTTATGGTGTTCAACCCCCGAAACAGCTCCGGGCTGTTTCCTCTGGCTAGTTGCCCCCGCTCATTTGGCCAAATATAGTTTACGTTATCATGCACAAGTCACTATAACGATAGCCACGAGTTTGTTTGTGGAATTAATATGTTTATATCCGATAATGAGACTGGACTGTTAGACTTTATATCGGACGTAAATAAACCTGCATATATCACAACGTGGCTAGGTTGTATTGCCAGAGAAGTAGATTGTTTTTCTAAAAATGTGCTATTTACAGCAAATGAATGAAACAAGTCAAAAGTCAACGGGACACTGGTTCATAATGGCAGAGAGACGCAGGAAGTTACGTAACACCATAAACGAGATCATGTTGACCTTGGTCTTCAAAGATGAGCAACGCGTTGAGGACGTGGAGCGCTACTTCAGCCAGTAAACATAATACTCACAACTGCTATTTTCCATTACAAATACCCGCCAGCACCGCAATGGAACGATAACAAGGCAGTGGTTTCAATTATCGCTCAGCCATTATTGCGTAATTGCGGACGTACGAGACAATAAATGT
>OY759265.1:27288304-27295804 GCA_963662155.1 Lamellibrachia columna
CGTCCGTCCGTCCGTCCGTCCGTCCGTCCGTCCGTCCGTCCGTCCGTCCGTCCGTCCGTCCGTCCGTCCGTCCGTATGTATGTTCCCTCATATCTCCGTCAGTTTCGCACGTATATGGGGCTAACAATTTGTAGGCGTGCCCGGGGACCCACGGGGATGGGTCACACATTAAAAAAGGTCAATATTCACCCCGGGTGGGGTATTACGGAGGAACTTATGTGGACGTTTTGCGTGGATTATGTAATTCAAAACAACAGGAGTCCGTGGTTACGTTCAGCTGTTAGCAACGGTATGTTTCCTACGATTGCTCCGAATTATGTGGTCCACGTCAAACGTCCACTTTATTTCCTTCGTATGGCACGAACGTATGGCACGAACGTATGGCACGAACGTATGGCACGAACGTATGGCACGAACGCTTCGTGAAACCGTCAGTTTACGAGATTTTTGTTGTCTTTGGTAATGTCATTGCCCTACCAAGACATTACTGGGTAATGTCATTGCCCTACCAAGACATTACTGGGTAATGCAGGGAGTCATAAGCTGTAGCAGTGGCTGCCTTTACTCCCGTGCGTTAACCTAAAATCTAAACCAGGATTTTCAACGAAGCTCTCTCCGGTGTGCAACACTTTGCTGGTGTTATCTAATAGAACCATATTACTATTACGTTAATCGCTTTTGCACTGTTATGTAAGCGCCGTGATTAGCCTGTCTGGATGTATGCGTGTACATCATTAGCTCAAAATAATGATAAAACGAATAATGCATTCGCAAAAACCAAACTGTGTTAATGTAGTGAGCGTGAAAACTCAGAAATGCCACATTCACATCGCATGTCAAATGCGTTTAACAAAAGGCGTTGCTTGATAATATTCAACTAATACTATATAAACGGATGTATTTTGAGAGCCGTGAAAACATTGTTCATATGAATGAATCCACAATGCTTTACTTTCTGGCTACTTTCGCAGAACGTGTCATCAGTACGTGATCGTCATCGGGCATGACCAAATATGGTAGTACGTTGTGTCTATGTCATTTGCTAATAATAACTCTAATATTTTTGGGTTATATGTTTATCACACGTGATTGTTGGATACTTCCAAGAAATATCAATCAACCAATCAATCAATCTAGAAAATACGAGAAAAACACAAACTCGATGATATTTTGTTGACATCTCAATTAAAGGTTCCTCCTCAATTCGATGTTTTGCTTGTCTCATTTCAAATTAATTTTGCGAAAAACCAAACCTACCTAGTATACATTTCAACATGCTAGCTCGTTTGTGCAACTTTTGTATGTAGTTTTTGTGAAGTCATTAGACAAACCATTAAATTATTTAATGCTTGTTCAATGCTTGAAATGCTGGAAAATCACGATTTTCACCCTTGGTGAAATTTCGTCACTTTGTCATGTGATCGGCAAGAGGATGGAGGTCACGCCCATGATCAGCATTGACCCACACAGTGTTTACCATTTTGGATGTCCACTATTTAGAACCTTACCAGATTTAACGACTGAAGTCAATTCTTTCGATGATTTGAAAAAATAGGCATTTTTATTAAACAGACTGTGCACATTACTTAAACTAGTCACACACTGCACATCTGAACGTAAATGAACCGGATTCGCGATGGGCTGAACTATTTGAGGAAACAGCTTTAATTATTCGCAGACATGTTCTGTTTGGGGGGGGGGTTGTAGTCGAGTAAGGGAGACAGCTACACATTGTAAAGTATCCGGTTAAGAGACGGAATAATTTATTCTATGAAATAGTTCATTTTTAACATTTAAGAATTGAAATAAAACGATATTACTTACACGTATGATTCGGTACACATCAGAGATTTTGGAAATGTTTTTTTCTTAGAGTCCAAATCCAAGTACAAGTCGAGTCTCAAGTACGTGTACGTGACATTTCAATAAAAAGTGTTGCATGTACGTGTGCGTGGAATTAAACTTGTGTTGGTTGACGCATCAACCAATAAACCATTTGCTAGGATTTTAGTCGCGTACACCTGGGACAACTGCGGCTAACCTAACATGTAATGTTTCATAAAGGTTATATGCTGTTGTGGTTTTATGACGAATTAAAATGACCTTTATCAACGTCATGAATAGTCTGAACAAGTGTTGGGGCGTCCAGCAGGGAGTGGTGCAAAGAAACATTGTGTGAATAGTCTGAACAAGTGTTGGGGCGTCCAGCAGGGAGTGGTGCAAAGAAACATTGTGTGAATAGTCTGAACAAGTGTTGGGGTGTCCAGCAGGGAGTGGTGCAAAGAAACATTGTGTGAATAGTCTGAACAAGTGTTGGGGCGTCCAGCAGGGAGTGGTGCAAAGAAACATTGTGTGAATAGTCTGAACAAGTGTTGGGGCGTCCAGCAGGGAGTGGTGCAAAGAAACATTGTGTGAATAGTCTGAACAAGTGTTGGGGCGTCCAGCAGGGAGTGGTGCAAAGAAACATTGTGTGAATAGGGAGTGGTTGTCATTTTTTAAACTACGATAAGCGCAGTATGCATCGCGAACAGTTCATCATTCTAAAACCACAAATACACCGAGGAGTGTTAAGCAGTATGAAAGTTATACGCATAAGCTTTTACCGGAAATAAAAAAGATGGTCCATTGAAAATCACGCAAGAAACTTAACACTGTCACCATCTATACACTAAACTCTTTTGTGATTCTGTTTATCTGTCTGTCTGTCTGTCTGTTCTCTCGTAACTCCGTAAGTTTCCGGTGAAAATTTTTTAGGCGTGCCCCGGGATCCACGGGGATGGTTCGTACATAAAAAAAATAAAAAATTCCCCGGGGTGGGGTACGTGATTTTTGCTGCGCGAAGGTGTCATTTCCATTGGCACTGCACTACCAAAAACTGGACTGGGTGACTAGTGCAAGGAGTCAGAACCTCTTACATGTTCTCCCGTGCGACGTCGGGCAACTGGGCTAGTGTATACCATAAAGTATTTTGTGATTCTATCTGTTCCCTCATATCTCCATCAGTTTCGCATGTGTGTGGCTAAAACGTTGTATGCATACCTGGGCGCCTATGGGGATGGTTCATAGATTAAAAAAATGTTGGGGATATTACGAAGAAGCCTATATGTGGACAATTAGTATAGATTACGTAATTCAGAACAATATATGAGTTCGTAGTTACGCACAGTTGTTAGCAAAGCTATGTGTGTTTTCTGCTATTATTAACAATAACAACACCAACAGCAACAACAACAACAACAACAACAACAACAACAACAACAACAACAACTAGAAACCACTAGTGATACGAGGATATACAGGAGCAGCAGTATAACAAGTATAACAAGTATAACAAGTATAACAAGTATAACAAGTATAACAAGGGTATTTCAGGTTTAAACCATGTTTCGCCGAGTTCCCGTCAGAAACATGTTCAACATACCAGGGACATAAAACATCACTTATTTCGTGCTTTTACGCGTCGACTTTTATCGAACATTAATTGTTAAATGTGTCACGATTGGTCCGTTAATCCATTAGATTTGCGATGATTGGTCCACGATACGTTGAAGTACGCGAGAAAATCATACCAAACGAATCGACTAGTAGATGCAGCCAGCTGAGGCAAAGTTGGATTCCGCGTGTGTTGTAAATCAGCACCGGTTCACGTGTGTGATTTACTTGACCAAACGGAAACACAGACTGTATTCGTGGTCAAACCGCATAATATTTGAATAGCAGCATCGTCGGTGAGGTCGGATGCGGTGAGTTCCTTCTACACAGATTTATTGCCGTTCAAACCATATTATAGTGCCCGAAGATACTCCTCATAAATTATGACACCCATTTCAGGGATTTAGTCGGGGGGGGGTTCGAGTGATGTTTATATATAGCGGATGCAAAACGTTACTCACTCGCGGAGGATGTGTGTCTGTACGGTACGCGTTTTGTCTGTACGGTACGCGTTTTGCATTTGTATTTCTGATGATTTGACAAGCAGAACGTACATTTAGGGGATTCTGTAATCGGGTGCTTTCAAGAATCCAGGCCCACCCAGAAACACCAAAATAACGACGCAGTTTGTACAGCAATCACGTATAATGGTCAAATGCATAGTAATATGTTGAATGCGTAACATTCTTAGTATAAAAAAAACACATTTCATCACCTTTTCCGACGCTCGAATGTGCACATGTAACGGTGTTGTTTATTTAATATCGCTCAAGAAGTACCAGCATCGCTCAGTCGGCTGAACATTCAAGCGTCAGAAAAGGTGATGAAACGCGGCTTTCTACACCCAAAATGTATAATAATTTACATATTCAATAACGTGTTTGACCATTATACGCGGTTGCTGTACATACTGCACCTTTTTAATGAAAAAAATACGTTTTAGAAAAGTGCCAACAATCGGCGTTGATTTGATTGAAATAGGGGTTTGAACAAACTACAGAACCCTTCGTCGATCCACTACTGTGTGGATTGCTCGTTAAGCCGATGACCTTTACCCAGACTTGGTCATCACGCGGCAAGCCGAAGCCACCGGTAGCTGCGTGATTCCGGAGGCGTTGCGGTCTTGGTTACGATTCGCGTGACGCGCCTAGTCTCCGGAGACCCGAGACGCCCCCCCGCAGTGTTCCCACGGTCAACCACGATACCTCCGAGCGTAGGCACTCCAGTGTCCCCGCGACGAAGCCATGCGTCAGAGCACTGGTCAGGTGACGAGGAGACTCAGCAAATCGATTTTAATGCGTAGAAAGTTCGTCAACGAGCCTTGTATGTACCGGACGTTGTTTAGTGACCACAACAGTTGGTCATATTCAAAGCGGCCTTGCCAACATTATATCCTGTGACAAACGGATGTTTACCGAGATTTATCACGTTTGCCATATCTACATCAACAACCCAGACGGGCAAGCAAGCCATTGGCTGATCGAGAGTCGAACGATTGTTCATGTATGAGTTGACCACTGTTCGTTTCGTGCCCTCGAGTTCTAAGTTCTCCCTTATGTTTGAAAACAATACTATAGATATACGTTAAACATGATCTCTTTTTAATCGTCTCGTCTCTAGTATTGTTTATATTAATATCCACCGATGTTGAAGGCCGTTAATTTTACTCACCATTTTGAAGATGCCATAGGCCAGATGCGTTATTGTGCAAGATTACCTCATTTGGTTTTAATTTGTTTTCAAATAACTTTTTTACGTGCTTTGGGCAATTTGTAATAAACAAGGTCCCATGGTGAACTAGATACAAAACGTAACGCGTACAACTAAAAAATCACTATCATTTTTATTTTCATTTTATTATTTTATTCTTGCAAAACATTGCAAACGTACCGTTCTAGTATGAAAACAACAATAATATTGTTCTTTTTTTGTCTTCTCCTTTCACGACATTTTATAGAAACACCAGCGGACGTATATTTCGTTCAAACGCCCCCACATTGGACATTGTGAATTACAGACACCGATACCCTGTCAAACTCACCGGCAGACTTGAATCGAGTCGAAGGGGGTGGCTTTAGCCGGACTCGAGTCTTCCATTTTGAATTGACTTGACTTGAAATTCAGATATATGACTCAAGACTTGACTTGGACTTGGATGCCATTGACTTGAGACTTGACTTGAGTTGACTTGCCAGTTTGGGATTTGCCGACAAGTCTTGATCACTGGACTCATTTCATTCAAACATGACAAAAATTAAAATCATGACATGATGATGTGACATGATGATGTGACCTGATGATGTGACACATACATTTTACTTTGAATTCCGTTGTGATTATAATTCGGCTCTCATCCGGCGATTTGGCTAACTCATCAAATCATAGAGTAAATGTTTATCAGTTTATATATACGATGCAATTTGAATCCACTTTAAACTTTGATTATATTGAAACAATTGTCACGTAAACAAGTTAAATCATGCAAAATATTTATTATATAGAATTTCGATAATGACCTGATTGGTTGCTGACGTTTCACGGTAACGCTTCACGGTAACGCTTCACTGTAACGTTTCACGGTAACGCTTCACGGTAACGTTTCACGGTAGCGTTTCGCGGTACCGTTTCACGGTAACAATTCACGGTAACGATTCACGGTAACGTTTCACGGTAACGTTTCACGGTAACGCTTCACGGTAACGCTTCACGGTAACGCTTCACGGTAACGCTTCACGGTACCGCTTCACGGTAACGATTCACGGTAACGTTTCACGGTAACGTTTCATAGTAACGCTTCACGGTAACGCTTCACGGTAACGATTCACGGTAACGTTTCACGGTAACGTTTCATAGTAACGCTTCACGGTAACGCTTCACGGTAACGCTTCACGGTAACGATTCACGGTAACGTTTCACGGTAACGCTTCACGGTAACGCTTCACGGTAACGCTTCACGGTAACGATTCACGGTAACGTTTCACGGTAACGTTTCACGATAACGCTTACACGCATGGAGTCCAGTTGTACGTGTTATGGACAGAACAAAAGAGTCTTTCAATTTGGACCGACAGGTAAACAGATTGCCTGCACCCAGACCATTGTTGATGAAATCAGAATTGGTCACAAGATCACGAAAAAACGCGGCAATCCGTCAAATTACTACGCAAGTTGATGCTATGATGTTTGCATAGTCAAATGGTGCCACCTGAAGACTGTAACTGTAACCATATCTGTGTACGAGACTGTAACTGTAACCATATCTGTGTACGAGACTGTAACTGTAACCATATCTCTGTACGAGACTGTAACTGTAACCATATCTCTGTACGAGACTGTAACTGTAACCATATCTCTGTACGAGACTGTAACTGTAACCATATCTCTGTACGAGACTGTAACTGTAACCATATCTCTGTACGAGACTGTAACTGTAACCATATCTCTGTACGAGACTGTAACTGTAACCATATCTCTGTACGAGACTGTAACTGTAACCATATCTCTGTACGAGACTGTAACTGTAACCATATCTCTGTACGAGACTGTAACTGTAACCATATCTCTGTACGAGACTGTAACTGTAACCATATCTCTGTACGAGACTGTAACTGTAACCATATCTCTGTACGAGACTGTAACTGTAACCATATCTCTGTACGAGACTGTAACTGTAACCATATCTCTGTACGAGACTGTAACTGTAACCATATCTCTGTACGAGACTGTAACTGTAACCATATCTCTGTACGAGACTGTAACTGTAACCATATCTCTGTACGAGACGTTTCTCAGCGAGTTAACGACGTCGAGTCAGTCTCGTTTATCGGACTCTCGCTAAGTTTTGCTTATCCGAGTCTCGCCCGCCTTTGTGAACTCGCCGAGAACAGAGCATGGCCGCGAAGGCGTGGTCTCATTGTCACCCACTGTCACCACTCCGTTTGTGTAGGTGTTCCCGTGAAGCGCCAGCAGCCAATTGGCGTCATTATTGAGATTCTACCAAAACATTTTCAGTCTGACAGTTGTGTCAACATAATCAAAGTACTTTTCAGTCTGACAGTTGTGTCAACA
>OY759265.1:27300804-27305804 GCA_963662155.1 Lamellibrachia columna
AATGTTTGCTTCTTTCCATTCTGAAGGAACTATTCCATCTTCTAGTGACAAGTTAAACACTTTTGCAAGTGGTGTGCCAGTTTGCTCTACAATTTCCTTGGGCAGTTTTGTGACATCCCGTCAACTCTGGGTGATTTGTTATATTTCATCTTTTTTATTTTCTTTGCTATAATTTCAGTAGTTATAAATAACTGCCCTATGCGATCTGATTTTAACGCCCCCAAATTAAGTAACTGGAACAGGATGTGAGTTGATATCGTCTGTGGTTAACATTGAGCTGAAATACTCATTGTGCCATCTGAAACCCGTCTAAAATAATATTTCTATTGTTGTTTTCCAGTGGTACGACCTTATCTCGAACTTCCTGTTTACTCCTTACATAAGCATCGAAATTCTTGCTGGAGCCACACGATTCTCTCTTCTTTCTTCTATCCTTCTGCACCTCGATATACAGTCAAAGTTCGTTTGTATACTTCCTCCTAGCTGAACAGGTCCGGGTGAGAAACAAACAACACTGGCCTCTGGTCAATGTTTCACACAAATACACTAAATGTAGCTCACACAAATAATATGTCACGGTAAGTAAATAACTACGTTAGTAAGTAACTCTTCGGGTCCATGATTATATATATTTATTAACTATTTTATTCTTTTTTGAAGGTGATTCCTGGATGAAAGTAATGTTGTAATTAGCTAGGTATAATTATGCTAAACGACGGGACGGAAAATCCTTGATGAGGTAAACATTACACACACCATTAAGATCATTTATTTTGTTTTCTTTTTAAAACGACACACTATAAATATGCAATGTCTGAATACTGCGTCACGTGACACATCCTGGAGCCTGCTACGATTACGACATTGTTTCACTAATCGGTGTAATTATTTACATTTGCGAAAAAAGAGGTGATTGTCACTGAAACCCTGTATACTTCCTCCTAGCTGAACAGGTCCGGGTGAGAAACATACAACACTGGCCTCTGGTCAATGTTTCACACAAATACACTAAATGTAGCTCACACAAATCATATGTCACGGTAAGTAAATAACTACGTTAGTAAGTAACTCTTCGGGTCCATGATTATATATATTTATTAACTATTTTATTCTTTTTTGAAGGTAGCTCACACAAATAATATGTCACGGTAAGTAAATAACTGCTGCTGAAGCGAAGCATTGATCACACACACACACACACACACACACACACACACACACACACACACACACACACACACACACACACACACACACACACACACACACACACACACACACACACACACACACACACACACACACACACACACACACACACACACACACACACACACACACACACACACACACACACACAAACACACACACACACACACACACACACACACACACACACACCGACACTTGCCAATGCCGATGTTTCTACCAGTTTGAGCTTCGGTAATGTTCGAATTGACCGACTAAACATAACCTCTACAAGTGAGTGATCTACCGCTGGACAAGCAGTTCGGTTAACTGAACATGAAACAAGCGAACTGAAACCTACGAAATCAATTATCTTTACATATCATGCACTGGATTATAGCTAAGCTAACAGAAGAACACGTGCCATCCGCATACGCCGACAGGATTCCCGGACAACCCGGGAAATCACGACCTCACGGTGACGGGGGAAGCGCTGCGGTTGGTGGTTGCACTTTTTACCGGATATCCGGTCACTCGTTCTGTGCAAGTGACGGGTGATGCACGCTGGGAGATTGCGGGCACCGCGCAATTGGGGGGTTCAGCTGAGGTTTACATTATACGCATTATTTCACTGTCTATTAGTGCCTTTCCACATATGAATACACTTTCCTGTAAAATGTTTGCAACAAATGGTAACACGATACACCAGACGGTAGACTACGTTGTCAGAATACAAGGTCGATGACTCGCCGCTTTGCGGCGCAGAGATCGCTACAATATGTACTCGCGCATAGCAATGACGTCTGTGCCAAGAGTCCGGTAGAGTTTACAGCGTTTGTTCTGTCACAGTCCACGCTAATGGGTCGTTTGATGTAACATAATAAAGCAGTAATATAGCCACTTTCAAATTTAGAAACATCAATATTTGGAAGTACACGAATAATTATTACGTGTTTGTTTTGTGTTTTTTATTACCTTTCCAGATGTATGAATGCATTTTCCTCTCCACTTTGCTCCTGTCAAGGGTGGACTGCCTAAGTGAGAGGAATACAGAAGTAGAGTGGCGTGACATGCCTAAGTGAGAGGAATACAGAAGTAGAGTGGCGTGACATGGCTAAGTGAGAGGAATACAGAAGTAGAGTGGCGTGACGTGCCTAAGTGAGAGGAATACAGAAGTAGAGTGGCGTGACGTGCATAAGTGAGAGAAATACAGAAGTAGAGTGACGTGACATGCCTAAGTGAGAGGAATACAGAAGTAGAGTGACGTGACATGCCTAAGTGAGAGGAATACAGAAGAAGAGTGACGTGACACGCCTAAGTGAGAGGAATATAGAAGTAGAGTGACGTGACATGACTAAGTGATAGGAATACAGAAGTAGAGTGACGTGACATGCCTAAGTGAGAGGAATGCAGATGTAGAGTGGCGTGACATGCCTAAGTGAGAGGAATACAGAAGTAGAGTGACATGCCTAAGTGAGAGGAATACAGAAGTAGAGTGACGTGACATGCCTAAGTGAGAGGAATACAGAAGTAGAGTGACGTGACATGCCTAAGTGAGAGGAATACAGAAGAAGAGTGACGTGACACGCCTAAGTGAGAGGAATATAGAAGTAGAGTGACGTGACATGACTAAGTGATAGGAATACAGAAGTAGAGTGACGTGACATGCCTAAGTGAGAGGAATGCAGATGTAGAGTGGCGTGACATGCCTAAGTGAGAGGAATACAGAAGTAGAGTGACATGCCTAAGTGAGAGGAATACTGAAGTAGAGTGGCGTGACATGCCTAAGTGAGAGGAATACAGAAGTAGAGTGGCGTGACATGCCTAAGTGAGAGGAATACAGAAGTAGAGTGACGTGACATGCCTAAGTGAGAGGAATACAGAAGTAGAGTGACGTGACATGCCTAAGTGAGAGGAATACAGAAGTAGAGTGACGTGACATGCCTAAGTGAGAGGAATACAGAAGTAGAGTGACGTGACATGCCTAAGTGAGAGGAATGCAGAAGTAGAGTGGCGTGACATGCCTAAGTGAGAGGAATACAGAAGTAGAGTGACATGCCTAAGTGGGAGGAATACTGAAGTAGAGTGACGTGACATGCCTAAGTGAGAGGAATACAGAAATAGAGTGACGTGACATGCCTAAGTGAGAGGAATGCAGAAGTAGAGTGGCGTGACATGCCTAAGTGAGAGGATTACAGAAGTAGAGTGACATGCCTAAGTGGGAGGAATACTGAAGTAGAGTGGCGTGGCATGCCTAAGTGAGAGGAATACAGAAGTAGAGTGGCGTGACATGCCTAAGTGAGAGGAATACAGAAGTAGAGTGGCGTGACATGCCTAAGTGAAAGGAATACAGAAGTAGAGTGGCGTGACATGCCTAAGTGAGAGGAATACAGAAGTAGAGTGACGTGACATGCCTAAGTGAGAGGAATACAGAAGTAGAGTGACGTGACATGCCTAAGTGAGAGGAATACAGAAGTAGAGTGACGTGACATGCCTAAGTGAGAGGAATACAGAAGTAGAGTGGCGTGACATGCCTAAGTGAGAGGAATACAGAAGTAGAGTGACGTGACATGCCTAAGTGAGAGGAATACAGAAGTAGAGTGACGTGACATGCCTAAGTGAGAAGAATACAGAAGTAGAGTGGCGTGGACATGCCTAAGTGAGAGGAATACAGAAGTAGAGTGACGTGACATGCCTAAGTGAGAGGAATACAGAAGTAGAGTGACGTGACATGCCTAAGTGAGAAGAATACAGAAGTAGAGTGACGTGACATGCCTAAGTGAGAGGAATACAGAAGTAGAGTGACTTGACATGCCACGTGAGAAGAATACAGAAGTTGAGTGGCGTGAGATGCCTAAGTGAGAGGAATACAGAAGTAGAGTGACGTGACGACGATGATGAGGATGTTGCTGCTTGCAAACATAACAAACAATTTGATAACAGGTCAGTGGAATGAGTAAAATATCCTTATCTAACAAATACTGGTTTCTGAATAACGATATTTGATTTTCTGGCCAAGACATTCCTCCAATGCCAATGGATGTCACAATGGAAAACATACTAATTAGTTTAGTTAAAGTGCTACAATTGTAAAAGTAAAGGTAATTTCTTATATAGCGCGGTATCCAGTCCGTTGGACTGCTCAAAGCGCTTTACACTTCACCCACTGTTCAATCCAAGGCCATTTCAACTTCTCTGGGAAGCATTCAGCCACGATGCAATTACTGCACGAAGACTATTCGTTCACATATCCACCACTGTCTGTATTGCCAGGTACTCATTTACACAGCTGAGTGAACTGTGGCAACGTGGGGTGATCAAACTTGCCAAAGGTTCGAAGTGACCGCAACGTGTCTGTTCCCCGCTGTCATGATCGACCAAATGTTCACATTTGATAAATGACTTTGTTCGATGCAGCAATAAAAGAGCTTCAAATAACGCATAACTTATTGTGTGATCACTATGTCAATCAATGTCTAATTTCCCTGGAAGTTGTATGTCATAATCTGATAACTGTATTACCAAGATAATCGTCATTTAAACTGTTCAATGAATGCTGACGCTTCCTCGGGCACACCGGTCAAAACTCGTAATTTTTGGCTCATCGTAGTTGCCACTTTCACCTCCTCTTTCTTCCTCGCTACTGCCTCTGAGGCCAATGTTAAAATATGTGAACGAATAGTCTTCGTGCAGTAATTGCATCGTGGCTGAATGCTTCCCAGAGAAGTTGAAATGGCCTTGGATTGAACAGTGGGTGAAGTGTAAAATAACCGTTACAAATAGATACCGAACTACGAGAACTGCGCCATTTT